>JAJAGP010001583.1:0-13559 GCA_025084515.1 Ancistrus triradiatus | reverse complement strand
CACACGTCCTAAAACTAGATAAAGAGAACCCAGTTAAACAAATGAGACAAAAATATTATACTTGCTCATTTATGTATTGAGGAAAATTATCCAATATTACATATTAGTGAGTGGCAAAAGTATGTGAACCTCTAGGGATGTGGATCACATTGGAAGGTCTGTCTCACGTTGGCTAATGATAATGTTCATAAGTTCACCATCAGAAGAACACTGAGCAACAATGGTGTGCATGGCAGGGTTGCAAGGAGAAAGCCACTGCTCTCCAAAAAGAACATTGCTGCTTGTCTGCAGTTTGCTAAAGATCACGTGGACAAGCCAGAAGGCTATTGGAAGAATGTTTTGTGGGCGGATGAGACCAAAATAGAACTTTTTGGTTTGAAAGAAAAGCTTTTGCACCAGGGCCAGGACGGCTTGCCATCATTGATGGAACAATGAATTTTTAATTATATCCAATAATTCTAAAGGAAAATGTCAGGACATCTGTCCATGAACTCAATCTCAAGAGAAGGTGGGTCATGCAGCAAGACAACGACCCTAAGCACAAGTCATTCAAGCACCACTGTACATTAACCTATAATTGGCCAAAATCATTATATTTAAAGTTTGGAATATCTCATGTGATTTATTTAATAATGTATTGAAAGTAAAAAAAAAAAAAAATCTGAGATTTAATGTTTTGATTATAGCTTTTCCTCACTACATTTTCCAGTGTTGGTCACTCCCTAGGTCATGCACTACCAATTTTTCTTATTTAGCATGGGAGATTGTGAAAGAGTATAATACTGCATATTGCTTGCCTGGGGGAAAAAACCAATTCTGAGCACAATTGAATATGTTTTGTGATTTATTGGATTCCCAAGTCAAAAAAATTGTAAATCGGACCATTGTAAAACGGGTACTACCTCCATTAAAAAAGAAAGAATAGGTGCTTGCTGTATACTTGTGGTATGACTCTCTTGAGTGGGTCCAACCCACTACTAGTAAGGTGTACCAGTGAGTGTATAATTGAATGTATGTACAGTGGGGCAAAAATATATTTAGTCAGCCACTGATTGTGTAAGTTCTCCGACTTAGAAAGATGAGAGAGGTCTGTAATTTTCATCATAGGTACACTTCAACTATGAGAGACAAAATGAGAAAAAAAATCCAGGAAATCACATTGTAGGATTCTTAAAGAATTTAATTGTAAATCATGGTGGAAAATAACTATTTGGTCAATAAATTTGGTTCAACTCAATACTTTGTAAAATAACCTTTTTTTGGCAATGACAGAGGTCAGACATTTCCTGTAAGTCTTCACCAGGTTTGCACACACTGTAGCTGGTATTTTGGCCCATTCCTCCATGCAGATCTCCTCTAGAGCAGTGATGTTTTGGGGCTGCCGCTGGGCAACACAGACTTTCAACTTCCTCCACAAATTTTCTGTGAGGTTGAGGTCTGGAGATTGGCTAGGCCACACCAGGACCTCGGAATGCTTTTTTTATGGAGCTACTCCTACTCTCACTGATGGAAGGAGGTTTTGGCTTGAAATCTCACGATACATGACCCCGTTCATTCTTCCCTTACCATGGATCAGTCGTCCTGTCACCTTTGCAGAAAAACAACACAGCGAGTTGAGTTTTTACCAAAAAGTTTTATTTTGGTTTCATCTGACCACATGATATTCTCCCAATCCTCTTCTGGATCATCCAAATGCTCTCTGGCAAACTTCAGACGGGCCTGGACATGTACTGGCTTAAGCAGGGGGACACGCCTGGCACTGCAGGATCTGAGTTCCTTTTCGGCGTAGTGTGTTACTGATGGTAGCCTTTTTACTTTGGTCCCAGCTCTCTGCAGGTCATTCATCAGGTCCCTTCGTGTAGTTCTGGGATTTTTGCTCACTGTTCTCATGATCATTTTGACCCCACAGGATGAGATCTTGCTAGTATCGAGGAAGATTATCAATGGTCTTCCATTTTCTTACAATTGCTCCCACAGTTGATTTACTCACACCAACCTGCTTGCCTATTGGAGATTCACTCTTCCCAGCCTGGTGCAGGTCTACAATTTTTCTTCCTGGTGTCCTTCGACAGCTCTTTGGTCTTGGTCGTAGTTGAGTATTGGAGTCTGACTGTTTGAGGCTGTGGACAGATGTATTTTATACAGATAACGAGGTCAAACAGGTGCCATTAATACAGGAAACGTGTGGAGGACAGAAGAACTTCTTAAAGAAGAAGTTACAGGTCTGTGAGAGCCAGAAATCTTGCTTGTTTGTGGGTGACCAAATACTTATTTTCCACCATGATAGGATTAAAAATCCTACAATGTGGTTTCCTGTTTTTTTTCTCTTTCTCATTTTGTCTCTCATAACTGAATTGTACCTATCATGAAAATTATAGACCTCACTCATCTTTCTAAGTCGGAGACCTTGCACAATCATGTGCAATGAACTATGACTAAATACTTTTTTGCCCCACTGTATATTGAACTATGTAGTGTCTATAAACCAATATTTGATTAGGGGACGTGCACATATAAAAAGAGCTGTATCACGAATGACCTTTACATTGGAAGCTTTATTGTGTGTGTGTTTGTGTGTATTTGTGGAAGTTTTGTCTAGTCACGACTGTGTTGTGCTGAGTGTGCATCTGGTCGTGCTGCGTGCTTTCAGAAGCTGCAGCTCTGCATCCATTAATAAATCAGGAGCAAGATGGCCACATAAACGCGCACACACACGCGGTGTTCAGAACAACAGGTGCTGTATGAGGCTCTTCTGTTTATAATGAAAAGTAGAATGAGAGAGATAATGAAATACAAGACAGGCGTTGGTGAAGGTATTTGTACTAAGCAGTGGTGCAATGAACCAATCAAAATTGATTTTAAATATATATTAAAAATAGGATCTGTCCTCATAACAGGTGTGCACCACATAAAGTGGTAAAGCTGCTACTATTATGAGGCTTATACAATGGGGCAAAAAAGTATTTAGTCAGCCACTGATGAAAGTTCTCCTACTTAGAAAGATGAGAGAGAGGTCTGTAATTTCCATCATAGGTACACCAACTATGAGAGACAAAATGAGCAAAAAAATCCAGCAAATCTCACAGTACATGGCCCTGTTCATTCTTCCCTTAACACGGATGAGTCGTCCTGTCCCCTTTGCAGAAAAACAGCCCCAAAGCATGATGTTTCCACCCCCATTTCACAGTAGGTCTCGGATCCCCCCCACCCCAACTCAGCATTCTCCTCCAAAAGAACACGACAGATGGTTTTACCAGAAGTTCTATTTGATTTCATCTGAACACATGATATTCTCCCAATCCTATTCTGGAGCATCCAAATTCTTCTGCTGGCAAACTTCAGATGGGCCTGGACCATGTAATGGCTTAAGCAGGGGCACACACCTGCACTGCAGGGCACTGAGTCCCTCTTGGCAAGTGTGATAATTGATGCCGGAAGGCTATTGGAAGAATGGTTTGTTGGACGGATGAGACCCCCAAAATCGAAACTTTTGGTTATTTTTAAAAGAAAGCGTTATGTTTGGGGAAGAAAACAAGACATTCCAGCATAAGAACCTTTATCCATCTGTGAAACATGGTGGTGGTAGTATCATGGTTTGGGCCTGTTTTTCTGCATTGGGCCAGGACGGCTGTAATCATGATGGAAACAATGAATTCATGAATTATATCAGAGAATTCTAAAGGGAAATGTCAGGAAATAGTCTCATGAAGTGAACTCAAGGAGAAGGGGGTCATGTAGAAAGACAAAGACCCTAAGACACAAGGTCGTTCTATCAAAGAATGGTTTATTTAAGAGAATAAAGTTAGTTTTGGATGGGCAAGTCAAAGTCTGACAGTAAATCCAATCGGAATGTTGTGGAAGGACCTGAAGCGAGCAGCTAATGTGAGGAAACCCACCAACATCCCAGAGTTGAAGCTGTTCTGTATGGAGGAATGGGCTAAAATTCCTCCAAGCCGGTGTGCAGGACTGATGAACAGTTACAGGAAACGTTTAGTTGCAGTTATTGCTGCACAGGGGGGTCACACCAGATACTGAAAGCAAAGGTTCACATACTTTTGCCACTCCGTTATATGCAATATTGGATAGTTTTTTTCAATAAATAAATGAGCAAGTATAATATTTTTGTGTCATTTGTTTAACTGGGTTCTCTTTTTCTACTTTTAGGACTTGTGTGAAAATCTGATGATGTTTTAGGTCATATTTATGCAGAAATACAGAAAATTCTAAAGGGGTCACAAACGTTCAAGCACCACTTTGTGCCCTATGATGGATTGGTGCGCTGTAGAGTAATAAAATAGAAATCATAAGAAAATTTGTAAGAATGAAGTAAATGTATTAACGACTTCTTTATGGTCTGTGAAACAGGAAACAGGGCGTAGTAAAACAGCTACAAATTGCATAAATGTTGTTAGCCAGCATGAATCGTGGTTTTTAAACACATTTATTGTTCATTTTACATTTAACCACATTAAATTAATTTAACTGGAATCTTTTAGTTGACATGAAATTGATAATAATGCAAAGTTTGCATGCAGGGTGTGCTACAGCACTCGTCGGGTATTGAATAAAGCTTTATGCACCAGAGGCTGCGCTGTTACATGTGCCATTACAACTGCTGTCCTGCTACAGCTAATGTAACTGGTAAGGTAATATATGGGTTAAGTAGGTTAATAACCTTAATAATAAGGTTAAATATCAGAGATGCCCCTATCGATCGGCCAGTGACCGGAAGCGGAGGGTTTTCGGTGTGACTGGCTACAACCGGTGAACGGCCCAATCAGTCTCATATAAGCAATCCTATTCCGGTCACATTTAGCCACACTTGTGCCGCGCAACAGCGGTACAAACACAGCAACAGATGAAAACACACTGCATTCACTAACATTATTTCACAGTTCAGTTTTGCTTCAAACTGTGTGTTTGTTTATGAGACAGATCGGTGATGATGACGACGGAGTATTATATTTCAGTTGTGCTCCAATGCCGCCGCTTAGTGCACTGAAGAGTCTCTTCCTATATAGCGCAGTACTAGTGAGGGAGCTTTTACACTCTGTGTTCACTGACTGTGCAGTCTATTAGACATCTGCCTTATTGCGCTACCTTGTAGATGTAAAGTCACAGACAGTTGTTCATCTGTTGTTGCACAGTTTGTGTTAGCTATCCTCTAATCCTTCATCAGTGCTAACAGGATGCTGTTGGCTTGACATTTTTTTGACAATTTTCAGTTCAGCAGTCCCACTGACGTGTTTAGAAACTTCAGCAGCACAGCTGTGTCTGATCCACTCATACCAGCACAACACACACTAACACACCACCACCACCACAGTGTCACTGCAGTGTTCAGAATGACTGTCACTACAGACCTATATTTAACGCTAAGCTTTCTTTTGTTGTTGATAACGTGTTGTGTCTGCATGTAGGCATATGGTTCGGGCTGTGATATCGTCATCCTTGCCAGCGATTTTGAGTGTGTGCAAATCATTCCTGGAGCTCAACACGGGAACATCCAGGTGGGGTGTGTGGAGTGTTCACACCAGCTCGGACGGGTGAGACTGATTTCCTGTATTCATTTCATGCTCAGCATCAGTAGCTATGTTTACATAAAGCCTGAATATAGTATGAATGATGATTTTCATGAAATCACAAAGGTGGTTCAAACCTGTCTTGCTGTTAGATCGCTGCATCTTACGGAAACACTGTCTGCATTTTTGAGCCAATCACCACACTGCTGAACAAGAGACACAAGGTCAGTAACGATGTGAAGCGTAAGTGCGTGCTGCATATATATATATATATATATAATCTATCTATAGATATATGTGTGTGTGTGTGTGTGTGGGTGTGTGTATATATATATAAATAATATACACTGCTCAAAAAATGAAGGGAAAACTCAAATAACACATCCTAAATCTGAATGAATTAAATATTCTCATGGAATACTTTGTTCTGTACAAAGTTTAATGTGCTGACAACAAAATCACACAAAAATCATCAATGGAAATCAAATTTACTAACCAATGGAGGCCTGGATTTGGAGTCACAGACCAAATTAAAGTGGAAAAACACACTACAGGCTGAACCCACTTTGATGTAATGTCATTAAAACAAGTCAAAATGTAGCTCAGTATTGTGTGTGGCCTCCACGTGCCTGTATGACCTCCCTACAACGCCTGGGCGTGCTCCTGATGAGGTGGCGGATGGTCTCCTGAGGGATCTCCTCCCAGACCTGGACTAAAGCATCCGCCAACTCCTGGACAGTCTGTGGTGCAACGTGACGTTGGTGGATGGAGCGAGACATGATGTCCCAGATGTGCTCAATCGGATTCAGGTCTGGGGAACGGGCGGGCCAGTCCATAGCTTCAATGCCTTCATCTTGCAGGAACTGCTTGGACACACTCCGCCACATGAGGTCTAGCATTGGCCTGCATTAGGAGGAACCCCGGGCCAACCGCACCAGCATATGGTCTCACAAGGGGTCTGAAGGATCTCATCTCGGCACCTAATGGCAGTCAAGCTACCTCTGGCGAACACATGGAGGGCTGTGCGGGCCCTCCAAAGAAATGCCACCCCACACCATTACTGGAAACGCACTGCCAAAACTGGTCAGTCTGAAGGGATGCTTGCAGGCAGCAGATCGCTCTCCACGGCGTCTCCAGACTCTGTCACGTGCTCAGTGTGAACCTGCTTTTCATCTGCTGAAGGGCACAAAAATTTGCCAATCCTGTGTCCTCTCTGGCAAATGCCAAGGGTCCTCCTACACGGTGTTGGGCTGTGAGCACAACACCCATCTGTGGACTGTCGGGCCCTCCATATCATCCTCATGGAGTCGGTTTCTATCCGTTTGTGCAGACACATGGCACATTTGCTTGCTTGCTGGAGGTCATTTTGCAGGGCTCTAAGCAGTGCTCCTCCTGTTCCCTCCTTGCACAAGGCGGAGGGAGCGGTCCTGGCTGCTGGGTTGTTGCCTCCTACGGCCTCCTCCACGTCTCCGGGTGTACTGGCCTGTTCTCCTTTGGTAGTGCCTTCCAATCCTCTGGGACACTATGCTGACAGACACAGCAAAAACCTTTTTGCCACAAGCTCGCATTGATGTGCCATAACATGGTGATGAGCTGCACTTCCTGAGCCACTTGAGTGGGTTGAAAAAATTACAGTCCAATAACTCATGCACTACCACGAGTGTGAAATGATGCACCACCAACCTTCAAAAGTGGACCAAAACAATCAACCAGAAAGCATAGGTCAACTGAAAAACTGGTCTGGTGGTCCCCAGCCTGCAGAACCAACTTCTTTATTGAGTGTCGTCTTGCTAATTGCCAATAATTTTCCACTCTGTTGTCTATTCCATTTGCACAACCAGCAATGTGAAAATTTATTGTCAATCAGTGTTTGCTTTCCTAAGTGGACAGTTTTTTGATTTCACAGAAAGTTTGATTTACTTGGAGTTGTACTTGTGTTGCTTTAAGTTGTTCCCTTTTATTTTTTGAGCAGTGCAGTGTATACTACAGTAGGGCAAAAAGTATTTGGTCATGCCACTGATTGTGCAAGTTCTCTTACTTAGAAAGATGAAGAGAGGTTTGTAATTTTCATCATACGGGGGTACACTTCAACTATGAGAGAACAAATGAGAAAAAAAAGAAGTCCAGGAAATCCCACGTTTAGGGATTTTTGAAAGAATTTACCATTTTAAATTAATGGTGAATATAAGTATTTGGGTCACCCACAAACAAGCAGAGATTTCTGGCTTTCACAGACCTGTAACTTCTTTAAGAAGCTTTTCTGTCCTTCAACAATCGACAATCGCTTGTATTGTATTTAATTGCACCATTTGACCTCAATTTATCTGTATAAACAAGACACCTGTTCACAGCCTCAAACAGTCAGACTCCAAAAAAACAACTTAACGATGGCCAAGACCAAAGAGCTGTCGAAGGACAATTGTAGACTCTGCAGCAGGCTGAGAAGAGTGAATCTTACAATAGGCAGGCAGGTGGTGTGAATAAATCACTGTGGGAGCAATTTTAAGAGATATATGACCATTGATAATCTCCCTCGATCTGGGTCCCCACGCAAGATCTCATCCCTTGATCAAAATGTGCGATCATGAGAACGGTGAACAAAAAATCCCAGTAAGTACATGGGAGGGACCTGAGGAATGAACCTGCAGAGAGCTGGGACCAACAGAAACAAAGGCTGCCATCAGTGTAACACACTACGCAGAGAGGGACTCAGATCCTGCAGTGCCAGGCGTGCCCCCTGCTTAAGCCAGTACATGCCCAGGCCCGTCTGAAGTTTGCCAGAGAGCATATGGATGATCCAGAAGAGGATTGGGAGAATATCATGTGTTCAGATGAAACCAAAATAGATCTTCTTGGTAAAAACTCAACTCGTCATGTTTGGAGTGTGTGTGTGTGTATGTGTGTGTATGTGTGTGTATGTGTATGTGTGTGTATGTGTGTGTATGTTTGTGTGTGTGTGTGTGTGTGTGTGTGTGTGTGTGTGTGTGTGTGTGTGTATATGTACGTATATGTATGTATGTATATGTGTGTGATTGTTTGTGTGTGTGTGTGTGTATGTATGTGTGTGTGTGTGTGTGTGTGTGTGTGTGTGTGTGTATATGTATATATATATATGTATATGTATATATATATATATATATACACACACACACACACATATATACTTCTGAACATTTCTCCCATGTCTAACATGTTGACTATTAGAACAGTTCACTTTGCATCTAATATATTCCAGAGTGTATCATGAGCTGTTACAACCAGATAATCAGCAGTATTTGTTAATCAGGCTGTGAGTGAATATTTTGGCTGATCGGTGTGATTCTGCACTGCAGAAACCTCCATTTTCTGCCCACGTCCTACATTTTATCTCTTTTCAATCCAGAAGTACCGCTTGCCAAAAATCTGACACTGCCTCCTCTCATCTGCTCAGCCCATTTTTCTCTGGGTTTTGTATTTATGTTTTTTATTAAAGCATGTGCTGATGTGGTGACGTCGTTATTAGCATTTGTATTGATTTGGGGTTTGTTGTGTATTTCAGCAGCTAAACTACCAATGGCAGAAGACTGGACAGATTTTACTCAATGCCATGACCTACAACCTGGCCTGGGACCCACAAGGTGAGTGAGGGAATAATAATGAGGCACTGACTGAGGGAGTACACGTTTTTTATTATGTGAGTGTGTAGGAGTGTTGGTTTGAGCTTGCATGAGGTTTGTGTGTGTGAGTGTGAATGAAGGATTGAGGAAGAAATTCTACTTCTTCAGATATCCCACACAGTGGCAATGAACCAAACCACAAAGAGTTCTGCTTCTTGTTTTTTATGCTCTGTATTCTCCCAACACGTTATCTACTGTCTAAATCATCCTAAATGATTTTTAAAGTTAAAAAATCACAATGTGGAACCGTGGGTAAGGCTGGTTACCCACATTGGGATTTGAAGGCTGGTTCAAATAACAGCTCTGCCAAGCTGCCACTGTTGGGCAAGTTCCTTAACCATCAGTTGTTTGTATTGTAGCTTGTCAGATTGTCTCAGTTGGAAGTCGCTCTGAATAAGGGCTTCTTTTATAGAAGTAAATGCAAAAGCAAAGAGTACCATCTCGCTTGGTCCTGGTCAGGGTTCAGATTCAAACCTGGGAGGTTCAGCACCATGATATCACTGAGCCACTCTGGTTCGTATCATGCCTCTGGCGAGGTGAGGCTTGAGCTGCATTTCAAATTGGTGAGTGTTATTTGAGCAGGGGTGCCCAAACCTTTGCCTAAGGATGTGTATTTGAATGTTAAAAAGAGAGTTGCACAGTGTTCCCGTCACAGCTACACTCACACAATCACACATTCACATGTGTATGAAGGACACACATCGCTTGATAGATGGGCGTTCTATACTCTGTTTCATACAGTAAGTAAGTAAGTAAGTGGGTGTGTGGGTGTGTGTGGGTGGGTGTGTGGGTGTGTGGGTGGGTGTGTGTGTGGGTGTGTGTGGGTGGGTGTGTGTGTGGGTGGGTGGGTGTGTGGGTGGGTGTGTGGGTGGGTGGGTGTGTGGGTGTGTGTGTGGGTGGGTGTGTGTGTGGGTGTGTGTGTGTGGGTGTGTGTGTGTGGGTGTGTGTGTGTGGGTGTGTGTGTGTGGGTGTGTGTGGTTGTGTGGTTGTGAGTGAGCGAGTGAGCGAGTGAGCGAGTGAGTGCGTGCGTGCGTGCGTGCGTTCATGTTTGTGAGAGTAATTGAGTATGCCTGTGTGTGTGTCAGCACTTTTAACTTTAATCAAATAAAGGAAAAAACGCCTGCAAATAATATCAGGTATATAAATAATATAAAGTGGTGCTTAAAAGTTAGTGAACCTTTCGGAATTGCAAAATTATGTGAACCCTAAGCTTGGCAGATAATTTGAAGGTTAAATAAGAGTCAAGTGTTTTCAGTCTATCAATCTATCAAAGATCTCTCAGTCTGATCTTCACACGACATGGTTGTAGAAGTGTATTATGGCACGAATAAATGTAAAGAAACCTGAATACATACATTTACATTTACAGCATTTAGCAGATGCCCTTATCCAGAGCGACTTACAATTGGTACAGTCTTACAATCCAAGCAATTGTGGGTTAAGGGTCTTGCTCAAGAACCCAACAGTGGTAGCTTGGCAGAGGTGGGATTTGAACCCTGGACCTTCTGGTCCAGAGTCCAGTACCTTAACCGCTAGGCTACCACAGTCCATAAATAAAAGATAAAATAAAAGAACACTGTTGCCCATCTGCTAAAGGTCATTTGTACGTGCTGAAAAACTATTTGAAAACTGTTCAGTGACTGTGGGAAAAGGCGTGGAGAAGAAAAGCTTAGTTGTTAGATGATGCTTTTAGATGTTTAGGTAGTGCTAGAAAAAGTAGGTAGTAGAAAATGTGTACTTCCATTGTTTTAAATAATAATTAAGTTACGGCAGAGCCGGTGCCGAGCCGGCGACATAAGGCACAAGGCAGGAATAACCGTAGACAGGGCGCAAATCCATCATAAGGCACACACCCACTCCTGTTCAGGATTAAGTGGAGAAAAAAGTGAATGAATGAATAACATGAAATGTTCAGTTTAATTGTTAACAGAAACTGAGTTTTTGCAATGCCTTGTGACAGTGTTTAATTAATAATGCATTATTTTGAATAAAGTAGTTGTAATTAATAATTAAATAAACAAAATAATTAAATGAAAATATTCTAAGTTGTATGATTTGTATGCCTAAGTTTATAAACCTTTTTGAAACTCGAAATATTACTGACACATTTCCTGTCATCTGATGGTTCTTTAAAAAAAGTCTTATTTCTTACATTTTATAATATTGAGCCTGAAAGTCTTAATTACAACCCTTAATTCAATCATCTTTTTCATTTTTCTTCCAAAATAAGACATTTTGGTGCATTAGAGTCAACATTTTTTATATAAAATAAACTCTAATACTGCCTTTATCCTGACCTGCTACACCGCTGGTGTACATTACATTATTATTTACATTTACATGATTTATTATTATTTATTATTTACCTTAATATTTACAGTAGCTGAGTGCTGTCTAACCTAAAGGAAACTTAAACAGGTGGTTCCTACCTAAAATTGACCTCTGCACTGGACAAAATATTTAGCAGTGACATTTTACACCTAACCTGCAATGCTTTTTTTTGAATGAAATTATTGAAAACATATTACATGGACTTACACAAAATTAGTGTTTCGTGTTGTAAAAAGAAATACGAGTTTAACTGTGTGCTTTCTTGAAAACCATTGTTTCTCTTTTATGTTTTGCTAGATAGATCCTTGGAACATTGGACTTGTTTACAAATTTGATAGGATTTTGATATTGCATATTTCGAATACATTTAGGGTGACTGTCATTTTCATGTATGAAGGAGACTTGTTCCACATGTCAGCTGCGCTATTTGGAATGCAAAATCTTTGAAGCTCAAGCTTTTACCCTTATCTCTGTCCTGATCGTGATGTTTATCCGTTTGTGCTCGTGTGTGTAGGGAACCGTATCTTGGCGGCGACAGAGCGGCTGCAGCTTTGGGCTCCACCCACTGCAGACACCCTGCAGGAGGAAGACGACGAAGACAAATCGCACCCCGTCCTTAATGACTGGAAGTGTGTATGGCAGTGCAAGTAAGTCAGACAGAGTAGAATACGAGTGTGTGTGCTGAGGTCAGGTAGAGATCCATGGCTCATTCATTTCTGTGTTTTAGACTGATAAATATGACTGAACTTGGGTTTATTAGCTGTAGATAACAATGAGAGAATGTGTGTCATATTCTGCATCTACTCCTACATCTGTAGACTCTAAATTGGAATAAAAGACAAGCTTTAAAATTTGAGACCAACCACATGGCATTTACATTTAGTCATTTTATCGATGTCCTTACAGCAGACACAGTCATACAGTGTTCAGTATAAGCAGTGGAGGGTTGAGGGCCTTACTGACTACCTGACTACCTGACTACAACCCCCAACCTTCTGGTCAGTAGTCTAGTACCTTAACCACTGCACCATCCCAGTAATCTGTGTGTGTAACAGGGGTGTCTGGGTTGGACCCAAGATGTATAGATGGAAAGATTTTCAGAGAGGGAGGACCTTCCTTATGTGTGTTAATATTGAATGTATTTAATATGTAGGTATAAAAAAAAATCTAACAGTGTAAGCGAGAGAGTGTGTGCTTGAGTGTACGTGTTTCTGTGCAGAGCACTCTGAGTGGCATTTGATTATGGGACCTAATGGGACAGGTGCATTACTGATTCACTAGGTGGAGGCCCACATGACAGTCAGAGCCAAAACGCCCACGTGGTGGAGTGTGGCATGGAAATTCAGCATGGACTGGCATGGACTGCCAAAATGGTGTCTACTCAGTAGGACTGGGCAGTAAACAAACAAACAAAAAAACAACAACTTTGGCTTTTATTTCATTGCAGACAGTATGACGGTATTTCATGCTTTGTTTGGTCAAATTAATTTTATTTGTTAATATGCCATGTGTTCCCGCATTTCAGACCTGCAAGTCATTCCAATAAAGTTGGGAAGGGGCAGTTTAGGGCTAGTAATGAAGTTTAAAAACCATAAATAATGATGTGATTTCAAACAGGTGATGGTAATCATGATTTGGTACAAAAGCAGTATCCATGAAAGACTGAGGTTTTGAAGAGCAACGATGTGCAGTGGATCTCCAGTTTGTCAATAAATGCATGAGAAAATGATTGAAATGTTTACAAACATTGTTCCTCACAGAAAGTATAGAAAGGATTTGAATGTTTCTCCCTCGACAGTGCAAAATATCCATAAACTTTTCAAGACATCTGGAGGAATTTCAGTGCATAAAGGGCATGGGCACAATAGATCTGTGATCTCTGATCTCTAAACTGCATCAAGAACCATCATTCATGGAGTTACATTCACAAATACCTTTTAAAACTTTACTCTGCAAAATAGAAGCCTTATGTTAACCATGTCCAGAAACGGCATCGACTTCTCTGGGTTCAGAGGAATCTGGGATGGACCATCACACAGTGGAAACGTGT
>JAJAGP010001582.1:167891-178143 GCA_025084515.1 Ancistrus triradiatus | reverse complement strand
TGCTCTAATTGGTCTTGTCTTGAACCTGGTAGACTGCATACTGCACTGTGATGTGTGCAGATTAACCGTAATAGGGCACAAAGGCTCGGAGTGTTCCACCTCATTGTTTGCTCAACCTGCCTCATCATAGAGACTGTGTATGGCTTCCTGCCGGCCCCTCCGCCGCTGACACCCACACTCACGTGTACACACGTACAAACATACACACATGGACATGGACAAACACAGCTGTCCAGATGCTGTAGATCTTTTACAGCAGGGGTGCGATGGCAGGGTTTTTTTTTTAAACCTTGACTTGCTAAAGCCATGGCAACCAACAGGTAGGTGTATATCTTCATCAGGATAATGTGTAGGTCCGGCAAGCCCAGAGCTACACTCTTACAGTTAAGACAAATTATGCCCTCATAATTTTTATGAAACAGCAGAATCTGATGTAGATCTTGTTTCTGTGCTGAGGTCTCACAGTAGATCAGCCTTTGACAAGCAAATGTCAGCTCAGAGTCTAGATATAATACTTATCTCAAGATACAGCTGAATATAGTACTATTCAGTGTGGATTTCCCATGTTTAGGCAAGGCTGTCCTTGAAATTCATCTGCCCACATACATGTACTCTTTTATATAGTCAGATACATGATTTTCCTACAGGACTGGATACTAGATTAACTTAATACGGGGTACATATACATGCATATGGATGACACATCAGTCGCCCCCTCTTACATGACTGCGTATTATGTTGTTCATTCTCATAGATGTACACTCATTGACACAAAAAAAAAACACTCACAAAGGAGTTGTTGGAATCGAACAAAACTTTATATGTAGGAATATAATGATGATATATGTAAGTGACTACAATATTACAGTGAAAGGATAAGGTATTAGTGAAAAGGGTACAATTGAGAGGAGGCTCTAGTACCCTGTTGGGAAGACTCTAGCCTGGATACAAGATAAGATACAGCTGGGCATGGAGGCATTAACTGCTTGCTAGTGTAATAATGATTTTAAATTATATTAACAGTCCTACAGTGGTTAAACATACAACAGGAGAGATATTGCAGGGCTAGAGATATTAGTAATAGTAATACTTCTGTTTAGCCATTATTATTTGACATGTTTTGTGGCGTTTCTTCAGTTTTAATGCCCCCCTTTCTTGTGAGCTGGCTGTGACGGCCCTCTTTTGAGCTCTGACCTTGCAATGAGAAATTGCACACACTCATATATCATAAATCATATAAATTTCCCTCCCCCATTTTCCCCTTTATGTTCTTGTGTTGTCATTTCCCTGTTGATATAAGTAAATCACTAATTACACATGCAATCTGTTAGATGTATAGTAGAGCACTGTAGTACTCTTCATAAGGGATTTTGGTAAATCGGAGTTAGAGTGCAGCTCAGAAGGCTGAGGTTCAGGTGTACTGATAAGGAAGGGAAGTCCTCGATAGCACTGAGAGAAAGGCTTCAATCATGTCTGACAAGTCCTCTTATTGAATTAGGGAGATGTGCTCTTTCAGCGTGTCCTGTCCCAGGTGCTCTAATTCATGAATGAGATGCAGTGCTGATCAGATGGTGGAGCTGGGAGAGTAGAATTACCAGAGGCATAGAACATTATAGACTGCTCACTTTGGTACTGTAGATTATTTATCTTTCTCACTTTGTCCATGTTGCAGCAGATCTTTAAGCTCCCTGGGAAGTGATTACTCTGTAGTCCCATGGTTGAAAATGACAAAATCTATTTCAGTCCCATAAGACATATTAGGTGGTTTATAGTGTGCATCCATTGATGATGCAGAGACTCGGGAGTTGAGATGATGTGCATAAACCTCGAAAACAGCAAGATTACTCCTTGATTATTCCATTCCCTTGTCTTCACAAGTGACTTGCACAGTACATTCTTCTTAGAGAAGGACGAAACAGGCAATATAGTGCCCTAATTATGTAGTTTTTATTTTGTTTCTAACTCACCATGGCAGATTTCTGGTCTTCCATGATTTTGCATTTTAATGATTGATTGGTAATCTTTTTAAACCCATTCTGACTATTGTTACTATTTATACTTAAAGGACTGTACTTGCAGTCATGTTGATCTGACATAAAGTACTGTGCAAAAGTCTTAGGCTACCTTTAGATTAGAAATACCGTTGTTTTATCGATGGTGTAATGACCATATATAATTATTTCTCAGTCTCCTTATTAGAATACATCCAGGAAATCCAGAAATGTATCCAGTATTTTGAAAAAAAATCTCAGAATTCTGAAACCACCCCCACCAGATTCTGCTTTGGCAAGTATTTAGTGTGACATCCCTTTACACTTGAGAAATAGTAGCATCTGGCAATTTAATTGGGTTGCCAAGTTGACCCTTCTACAGTCCGAAAAAGCATGATCAGGAATGGTGTTTTGGAAGGGTAGCAGCCAAGAAACTTTTTTGGAAATGGAACAGGGTGAAAAGCCTAAGATATGCTAAATAAAGATCAGTGGAAACAAGTATTATGGCATGACAAATCCAAGTTCAAAATTTTTGGTCCAATTGACAACAGTGTTATACATGGTCTTTATACCATTGATAAAACCACAAATCTAATGGTGGCCAGATACTTTTGCACTGTACTGTATGTATTATGAGTATATATTGTGAAAGCCTGGTAGGCTAAAGCTGGCTAGTAGTCTTTATTAAGCAGCTTTAATGGCTGTTCTCAAATCCCCTCCTTCCCCTGCTGCCTTTATAGCAGCTTTTCAGTGGCTGTCATTCCTTTCTCCACCCCATGCCTGAGCATCCTGACCACTGTAATTGTTACCTTGTGTGCTCCCTCCTCTGTACACAATGGCTCTGTGTCGCAGGAGATGGGAAAATTACGTGCAACAACTGACAAGGTGTAATTGCTGGACCAGTTTAAATCATGCTGCAAACGTACAGGAAAAGTGGTATTTTTAAATCTCAAGGTTGCAGCAGTGTGTTTATATAAATGTGGCACTCTGATTATGTGCAACACCAGATCATTGGGGAGACCACATGCTCCTGCTACTTTGTTTTAATTCCAGCGATCAATTATTGGTGTTTACAATTAAGAATCATGAAACTGGAGAGTCCTGGGTTGTCAGTAGTGCATGCGTGAATTATAAGCATCTGTAGCGTCGCCATAAAAGGATGTTGCATTTCTCTGAAGGAGGCCTTATTAGAGTGAGCTTTTGGACAGGATTTTGGTTAACTACATATCATAGAGTTTGGTTTACATATCATTCTTAAAATACATCTGGCTTTTGGAAGTTGAAGGCAGAATCATCTATCACTTCTGAAAGATCACTGTTTAGAATTCAGTCCTTTTAATTTGAAAAGAACCGTCAGTGAGTTATCATGCTTGTTTAGTCTGTTTCATTCAACAAATTCAACATTAACTACTAATTAACGGAGTCTTTGGGTTTCTTTAGAGCAGAAGCGGCCAATTCCCCCACCTAATTTTTATGTTAAGAACTAGTAATAAGATGTCCTGAGGCCAAATTGTATGAGTCAATGTGCAGGATGTGCCATATGTCCAGCAACATGGGGGTAAAGTGACCACACAAAAGTTTTATTTACAGAACTTGCACAGTATGTCCACCACTGAGTAATCCACCATTACTGCCAATACACTAATTTGGCAGTTTAACCCTGTCAACAAACACATGGTTAATGATGGCCATTTGTGGAAGGATTGATAGAGGCCCAGCGTCAGGGAGACATCGGCAACCCCACGGGAGGCAGAAGACAGCAACCCAAAGTCTCTGATCACCATAAGGCTCTTTGACTATGAACCCCCAGCTCTGCCCTTAGTCTAAGGCAAGGATGCACAAGTCAAGATCATGAAGACCGAAGCCCAATTCAGCCAGACCGCCCACCCGACACTCCCAGCTAAAGGACAAGGCATGACAGGGCATGACAAGGCAGGCAGGCCAGACATGACTCCAGACTCCGGCCCCAGTAACCCGAATCATGCATCCCAGTTTAAATGTAATCAAAAACCTGCGTAAATAAGTATGTCTTTAGCCTAGACTTAAACATTTGCAGAGTGTCTGAGTCTCGAACTAAAGTGGGAAGTTTATTCCATAGTTGGGTTCCATGTATGAGAAAGCCTTTCCCCCTGCTGTGACTTTTTTATTTCTAGGAACTAAAAGAAGTCCTGCACCCTGCGAACGAAGTAGACGAGTTGGATTGTAAAACTCTAAGAGGTCACTCAGATAATGTGGGGCCAGGCCATGCAGAGCTTTATAAGTTATAAGAAGTATTTTGAAATCAATGCAGAATTTAACTGGTAACCAGTGCAGTGATGATAGAACAGGAGTGATATGATCAGTTTTTCTAGTTCGAGTTAGCACTCGGGCAGCTGCATTCTGAACTAACTGAAGTTTATTTATAGATTTACTAGAACATCCAGTAAGTAAGGCGTTACAGTAATCCAACCTTGAGGTTATAAACGCATGAACCAGTTTCTCCGCATCACTAACAGAGAAGATATTTTTAAGTTTAGCGATATTATGTAATTGAAAACTCGAGTGATGTTGCTAATGTGCGTATCAAAGGAGAGATCTGAATCAAATATGACACCTAAGTTTTCTACAGACGGACTGGGCAACACTGAACCAACATCTAGATTTAGGATAGATGTAGCCAACCTGTCTCTCACAACCAGTTAACAGTTCGGGATGGTGGTGGTGTAATGATGTCGGGGATATGTTCTTGGTGCCTTTTGGGCCCCTTAAAACCATTTAAGCATTGTTCAAATGCCACAGCCTATCTGAGTTGTTGCAGACCATGTCCATCCCTTTATGACCACAGTGTACCATCTTCTATGTGGCATGTCACAACACTCAAATAATCTTAAACGGGATTTATTCAACATGACAATGAGTTTCCTGTACTCAAATGACCTCTGGAGTCACCACATCTCAATCCAAGAGTACCTTCGGGATGTGATGGAATGGGAGATTTGCGTTGAGGATGTGCAGCTGACAAATCTGCAGCAACTGCATGATGCTGTAGTGTCAATATGGACCAACATCTCTGAGGAATGTTTCGAGCGCTTTGATCTATGCCATGAAGAATTAAGGCAGTTCTGAAGGCAAAACCGGGTCCAACTTGGTGGCCGGTGAGTGTATAGCCTAATACAAATAACATACACACTTCATATACATGTTTTATAATATAGCAGCTAAGCATAGAATAAATGAGGGTCAGATCCCAAATAACCTTTGTTCCCTCACTCTGCTCTGTCTTGTAAGGCTTTACTTAATTGCCCTTGCATGTTTAAGATTATAGATTATAAATAAATGTGGCTATGTATGTGGCACTGGAGTATACTTTAGCAGACAGAGGAGAAAGTAAGAAATTACACATTCATTATTGCTCATTATTGTTAAAAGCATCTATTAAACTGCATCTGCTGCCTTGAATAAGCCTTCCAGAAGGGTGTGGCGTGTGGTGTGGTGTTTAATAATATCTTCAAGAGCACTGAGGTCAGGCACTGATGTTGGTCAAAAAAGACTGTCCAAATTCCTAAGTTGTTGAATTGGGGTTGCAGTCGGGATTTTGTACAGAGTAGTCATTCACTTTGTGAATTGGAGCATTGTCATACCAAAACTTGAAAGGTTCTAACCAAAACTTAGTTGTTGTTTTTCTTATGTTTCCACTTCACAATAACCGCACTTGACACTTGACAAGGGCAGCTCTGCTAAAATGAATACTTTCATATGTGTAAGTCGTGTTTGGGCCGAAACCTCAGCACTCCATTCAGCTTCCTTACCAGTCAGTCCTTAACTGTAGGGTTCATTGTCTGGGTATCTCCACAGTTTTATTTGTCCATGACGCATTGGCCCCAGCAGAAATGTTTTGCATTGCACTGACGCCAACTAGTATGATATTGGTTCAGTTGTATGTATTGTCCTTCGGGAATGTTACCAGCATTTGGATTGCAGGATTCTCCACCAGCTGATGGTTAACCACAGTTGCAGTCTATGCATTGTTCAGCCATCTCAGATGGTTCAGTGACCTCTTTCTTGCGGAGGTTGACTAGATTTGAGTTGTTGATTAGATACATAGATCATATTTGGCCATGGAATAGCACAGAGAGTGCTGAAGTTCACAAGACTTGGATCTGCCCTTGTGGTACTAGGAAGTTTTCCCAATAGATTGGTGCCAGTTTTGGGCTTGACAGCATGTATGTAAGGTTTAAAAAAAATTATTGTGCAGTCAAGTGTTAGTTTTTAGTCATTTTTGTCATTCAGTCCCAAGCAGGCATGATTCCTCAATGTTTTGATGAAGTATTCTGACTTAACTTCTTCACATTTTTCACAAATAAACAAATCACATATGGCACCAACCCATTTTTTTCAAAACTGAACATGCTGGCTTCAGTAAGCATACTACAAACAAATAAGGTTTAATTACTGTATTTTAATGAATGGCATAATGCATTATGGAGTCTCTCAATGTTCATGAAAAAATTATGGAATGATCATCAACCCCCAAAAAAATCATGATTGTAATTTTTGCTCTTTTCGTGATTGTGTGATGGCTTGAATTCTTTAAGGCATGTACTATATTCTACATCAAGCTGGTTCCAACTTTTTGAATAGAGGTTGAGGGGTCAGCATTTGCAGGATGGAGTTCTCAATTCTCAATAGGAATGAGATTACGTCTGTTTGTGAGCCATGTCATTGCGTTTATATGCTTTTCTTGAAGAAAAGCTTTAACATTATCTGCTCTATAGTAGTATTATCCTACTGAAAATTGACTCCATCATCACCAAACTTATTCTATTGAATAAAAAGTGTCCAAAGTCTGAATGAACACCTGTGTATTGACTCCTGATTTAATGGTTGCCATCTCCCCTGTCTTTTAAGTCACATGCAACCTCATATTATAAATGAATGTGAAAATGTGATTGTTTTCTTCATGCAATCAGTTTTATATGTTTCATTAGAACAGCACCAGACAATCCCGACAGCATACAGAAAATTTTTGTTGAACTTTTATTTTAATGGAAACTTCCTCATTGCTAAAGAAAGATATTTTTAACCTTTAGTTTTAAAGGTAGAGTGATATGATCGTTTTTTCTAGTTCGAGTTAGCACTCCAGAAGCTGCATTCTAAACTAATTGAAGTTTAGTTATAGATTTACTAGAGCATCCACAAAAAAAAAAATCCATAAAGCGTTACAGTAATCCAACCTTGAGGTTATAAACGCATGAACCAGTTTCTCCGCATCACTAACAGAGAGGATATTTCTAAGTTTAGCGATATTATGTAATTGAAAACTCGAGTGATGTTGCTAATTTGCGTCAGGGTCGCGGGAGAGCCGGTGCTTAGCTGGCAGCATAGGGCGCAAGGCAGGATCAACCCTAGACAGGGCACGAATCTGTCATAGGGCACATACATTCATACACACACTCACACAATAGGGGCACTTTAACAGAATCAGTTAACCTACTGCATGTCTTTGGACCACGTGGGCATGGGGATGACTCGAACCAGGTCATATTCACTTGTTATGAAATGACTTACTATATTCTCATTTAAGTGGGTTTTTTGACAAATAAACTGCATTTCAATATAACGCTAACCAAAAAAATCCAGATGTGGACATATATTTTACCACTTTAAAAAGAGTAGTAAAATTCAGGGTTGAATCTGCATGTGTAGTAACACATTCTAATTGGAATCAGCATCACTTATTATTGTGGCAGGATAGCATAGTGTAAGGATGATTGCATCTCTAAAGCTTAATGGTGTGCCACGGAAACAGTATTTCTGTGAAGCTTAAGCTTAGATAAATGTGTTTATTTTTGAATAGCCCGTTGCTAATTCTTCTCTTGATATCAATTAGGATAAATGTCACCCGTACAGAAGACAAATTAGAGAATCATTAAAGAAATGGATTTGCTGCTGGAGAGTGCCCTTGTTGGCCCTAGCCACATCCTGTGTGTGAGTCTGTGGGTGTGTGGTACAGGCAGGGCAGCCATGTGCCAGGGAGTGAGATAGTCCTTTTGGATATACTCTGGGACAGAACGGATGTTTTCTTCATTCACTTTCTGTAGGAACTCCCGCTTTGTGCTCGCTATCCCCAAAGCACAGCTGTTGCCCTCACTGAGGCCTTTGTCCATTGTGTGCATGTGTATACACACATTTGAATGGTGTTTCTGTTATTCCAAGTCACAAAGTCAGTATGAGTTATATTGGCGTGAGTGAGGGAGTGAGAGAAATGTATGGTGAGGTTGCTCAGTTCTGCCTTCCACAAAGCTGGTCTCCTTGTCAGTGTTTAGTGAAGAAACGGTCTATTAATAGATCGCTTCTTGTCCTACTTGGCAACAGCAAAGGAACTAAGACATGGAAAGGATGTATGGGTATGGAGACCAAAAAGGGACAAAGAAATAGAAATTTAAACAAAGCATTGCAGTTTTACCCTAACCATTTTAAGTCGGCGTGCTTTAAAAGCACTGTGATATGAAATAATAAAGATGATGCTGTGCTTCATCTTAAATCTCTTTTCCTTTGCCATTAACACGAATGTTTTAGACTGGCAAAAGCGCTATCCTGTCATTTAGCCTTCATGAAGCCTTTCACTCAGACATGTTCTTGGTGCTGAAATTAGATTAGGCAAAATTGCCTGCTGATTGCACTACTTGTCCATCTGCTGTGACATGGCCTGACCTTTTCTACAGAGAAATCCTAGGCTGCTGGCCATAAACAGGGGTAGCCCATTACTGAGCCGCATAGCGTGCCATGGTAGAGATAGCACCATCTGGTGAGCTGGTAAGCTGGCGTGGTGACTTGTGGTATGTGTTTACCGGATTTAGCTAATTAGGCCTTCTGCAATAGCACTTTCATGTTTACTCTGCTCCTGAAGCACGCTGAACTCTTTATCGTGGGGCTACAGCCACCTAAATCCTTTGCAAAATATATTCTGCAGTGTTTGCTTATGCCTCCCATCGCCTTAATGCCCACACCAATCCTGTCTGATAAAAATTGAGATGCTGTTCAGAATGTGGATACCTGTTCAGAGGTTCACTTAAAATGATGATGGGATTAAGGCTGGTGATTTGATTGCTCTGTCAAAATGTCCCAAAATGTACAACTTCCATTAAGTGGAATTGAGAAATGTGACAAGTCTTACGTCTGAGTTGATATTGTATATAGTGTGTGTACTTGTGAACTGACCTTCTGTACTGTGTGCCTGTGTGTGTAGTGTGGTGTACTGCCTTTGTATGAACTGTTGGTGTAGCTTTTTGTATAGACTGTGTGTGCACTGGTGGACTGACCTTCTGAATTGTTTGTACAGTGTGTGCCCAAACTGGTGGACTGACTTTTTGTACAGGTATGCGCTGTTTAATGTCTGCATTACGTTCTGTGAAACAGGACATTGACCAAAATGGACATTGACCAGACATTACCATAGTCTGATTAGGCTACTGTAACATAAATATAGAGGGTATTTTCAACTTTACATATAATAGGAAAGACACATACACTTACGAACACCACTTACAGTTTAACTATGCATATACACCAATGTCTGTGCTGCTATTATTACACCAAGCCTTTTACAGTCTATACATGTATAAAGTGTACAAATTTTAATTTTTAGTTTATGCATGTAAATAGTACTGTTTATTATTATTTTTTATCGCATAATTGGACTGTGTATTTCTTTGCACAAGGTATTACTGTGGATATGCACTCCACTTTTTACACTGGTAACTGTACCATTGCCATCACTCAAACAACTGTGATACTTTTGTTACTTACATATTCTGTTTATTTGTATTGCTATTTTTTTCTTCTTAATATTATATACTTTCTGGCCATTGTTGGAATTGCTACTGGATGCCTTGAATTTCCCTCTGGGATCAATAAAGTATCTATGTATTTATGTATTTATCTATGTATCTATGTATCTATGTATCTATGTATCCATCCATCCATCCATCTCTCTATCTATCCATCCATCCAGCCATCCATCCATCTATCCATCCATCCATCCATCCATCCATCCATCCATCCATCTATCTATCAAATCTATCATCCCTCCCTCCATCCATCCTCATCCATCCATCCATCCATCCTCCATCATCCATCTATCTATCGTATCTATCTATCTATCTAATCTATCTATCTATCTATCTAGCCTCCATCCATCCATCCATCCATTCCATCCCCTATCCATCCATCTTTCTATCCATCCTCCATCCATCTATCCATCCATCTTTCCCTTCATCCAT
>JAJAGP010001582.1:30391-165391 GCA_025084515.1 Ancistrus triradiatus | reverse complement strand
TATCTATCTATCTACAGCTTGTTAGAGATAAGTACTGGAAAGCCATCCACACAAACACGAAAAACATGCACAAAGACTCTGAATACATAAACCGAGTTAGAACAGTCTGTAGTCAAAATGTGAGCTAACAAGTACCAGTAAGTTACTGAGCCTTTGCATGAATGACAGACTTGGTTCTACTCTTAAACTCCCGCCCCTGCTCATGGATCTGCAGTTCAACACTGTGGACACGATCCACTGTTGTTTGTCCTGACATGCCTCCACACAGTCTTGGAACGAGAACCCACTGCAAAGGGTGATAGGATGAGGTCATAAGAAACAAAATGCACTGCACTATAATACTACACTGCCATTTTGGACACCAAAACAGTAACTAAATAAGCAATTAACATAGGAATCTGTAACAATAATTAAGTAAATGTGGTAAGTGCAGTTCAGTACAGTGTTGTGTACTGTATCATCAGCAGCACTGTACAGCATCTTCGCTGCAACATCTGAAGTTAAAAGACAATTTTGTATTTCCTATTATAATTTATTATGATTTTCAATCCCTCGGCCTTTAAGTCGAATGGACGTTGATTGGATTGGTTGGACGTTAAATGGCACATGTCAAGTATGTGTGCAGTGTTGGAGTGATTTCTGTCTGTGTGTGAACTGGTGGCCTGACCTTCTATATAGTGTGGGCTGACATTCTGTATCTATGTGTAAGTCTGTGTACAGTGGTGGAATGACTATCTTAAGTGTTCGTCTGATTTACTAGAATAGCTTTCAGGTATAGACTTGGAAGGCATTTGAACATCTACAGCGCATCAAGGAAACTGGAGGAATTTCAGTTCGTAAAGGGTAAAGGTGCCAGCCCAAACTGAACACCCATGATCTTCTATCCCTCAGATGGCACTGCATCAAGAACTCTCACTCATCAATAGCTGATAGAACCACATGGGCAAGGAATTGCTTCGGCAAACTTTTGTCAAGCACTACAATACCTTACGTTAACCATCATCAAGTCCAAAAGCCAGGCTCTGACAATGCAAAACAAGCCAAATCAGAAATCGCTCCATCCCAACTTTTTTGTAATGTGTTGGCAGGCCTGAAATGCAAGAATGGGTCCTTTAATTACAAATGAAATTAGTTGCAAGACAAGTCAAGTCAAGTTCACGTCAGATTTATTTATATAGCGCTTTTTACAATGGAGCATTGTCTCAAAGCAACTTTACAAGTTTAGATTATCTCCTAATAACTACGTCCAATCCCAAATTGAGCAAGCTTAGGGCGACAGTGGCAAGGAAAAACTCCCTAGTTCTAGGAAGAAACCTTGGGAGGACCAAGACTCAAAAAGGGACCCAACCTCCTTGGGCGAAGACAGAAGACAGAACACGTCTTGTGTTCATACTATTTTTTATTTACATTTCTATACGATCCCAACTTTTTCTGATTTGCGGTTGTGTAATGTATGTGCATTGGTGGACTGACTTTCTGCGTAGTGTGTTTTAACCAGTGGAACATCTTTCCGTACAGAGTGCATGTGCACTGGTGGACTGACTTTCAGTATAGTGTGTGTACTGGTGGACCGAATTTTGCATAGAGTGTATCTGAACTGGTGGACTGACTTTCTCTATAGTGTATGTGTACGTTAGTGGACTGACTTTTTGTTCAAGTTGACACAGCTGTGGCACCAGGATGTCAGATTGAAGCCTGCCTCTCTGTTTGCAGTCCCTTCAGAGAGCATATTTCCACTGCTATAAATAGATTCCTCCCTATATGTCTGCGGAATCATGTTTTTTTCTCTCTCTCACTCTTTCTTCTGTGTTCTTGCTATATTTGTAGTTGAATGGACAGGAAGAAGCCTGAATGCTTCCAGCTCTGAGGTTCTTGCATATTGTTTGGAGAGACTGGGATAATGTGAAATGACAGTACGTTTCTACCACAGGCGCTGTGACCCTGGAGTCAGTTCCATCTACACACGCTGCTTTCTTTTACCCCTGATTGTGACACCACCTTGTACTAGAAGATAAAGCGATATACCAGTTGACAATCTGTTGCTTTAAACATTGCAATCCTGCAATTCTGTAAGCTGAACTTAGCGGTCCCCTGTGTGGTATAGGGTGTGTGTGCGTACACGTGTTGCCTGCTCACGCTGTGTAAAATTGTTGCTGAAACACAGTTGTTCTTGGCATGGCTTGCTGGCGACAAACAGAGATTTGCGCTCTCTAGCTACATGGCCCCCAGAGACAGACTCAATCTCCCCTGACTGTACATTCTGCATTTAACTATGTAATGTTACTAATATTTTTAATTGTGAACAGGCCTGATTGGGTTCTTAAGAGATTAGATTCAATCAGATTATGAGAAGTCTCGTGGCCTTTATTTTCTTTATCATAATGCAAACACTGGGTACACAATGGTAATTTGCTAACTCACCACCCAGGTGCCTTCTGGTGGGGTTGGGCATCAGACATAAGTCACTGTTGAATATCTGCAACAATTTAAAATGTGTTTGTTAGGTCATAATTACTTTTATTAACTACTATATATAAATGAATAGTGACTTTCGAGGTCAGCACATAAATCATCAAAACAATTTAAGCATCCCTAGTTAGATAAGTTACATGGCATTTGCCGCCCAGGTTATCAAAGTAATGCTGCAATCAGTTGTACTCTGAAGTGGGATATTCCAAAGTCGCTCAGTAAAACATGGATGCCTCCAGCAAACATGATTCATATTTGTGATTGTGTATTTGTATAACAAAATAATAATAATGTATTTTTATACCTTCTTGCTAATCTCTAATGCCAGGAATCTTATATGTACTATTCATTCATTCTTTTCCACTTTATTCATTATCCACTTAATCCTAGTCAGGGTGGCGAGAATTCCGGTGCCTAGCCGGTGGCACAGGGCGCAAGGCAGAAACAATTAGAAAAATTGATTATTTTATATAAGACTGTCGGAGGAAACCAAAGTACCCAGAGTAAACCTATATGGACACAGACAGGACATGCAAACTAATCACAGGTGGAATCAGGGGTTGGGATTGAACTGGGGTGACAGTGCTAACCACTGCAGCGCCGTGCTGACATTAATTGTACTAGCATGAGGTAATGTCTACCAAAAAGAATACAAAGCATGTCTGTAAGTCATACTGATTAAGGATGTCTGCTAAATGTTCTAAATGTAAATGTAGTTTCTACTACAAACACAACCATTTTGGCCATGTTGCTAGCTTTAAATGGTAAATATTGACTTGTGTTTGTTCAGTTGTGCTTTTTCTGGCCTGAGAGGTCTGAGTACAGTATGAACTCAGTTGGTTCTGGAACGGTTGTTCGAACTCTGATTTGTTCGAAGTCGGAATCGAATTTCCTCATAAGAAGTAAATAGGATTCATCTGTTCCCGACCCCCAAATGATTGTTGTTGTTTTTTTGTTTAATTGTATACCTGTATTTGTATGGAATAAAGCAAATAATAAAGCAAAGAAATGTAATACAATGCATAAAATCAACAAAGACATGAAGTAATTGAAATATAAAGACATGAAATAAGTTACAAAGTGAAACTCTACAGCCACTGAGGGAATGCAGTTTCAGCATGTTTTGTCCCCGAGACAGGGGTGCCGAGAGTGAGTGTCTGAAATCACACCTGTAGATTGATATAATATACATAATATAATAATATAATAATGAAATAATATAACATAATATACATAATATGTCTATGAAATGTCATATTCTTTTGAGTTTTTTGCCGATTGGCATACCATATTGGTGCATTATCGCCGCACATACTGGACTGGATTATCGCACCACTGAGTGATCACTTTAGGGTGCTGATGTTCGAAGTCTGAATCTTTGTTCGAATTTGGGGGCAAAACTTATTTGAATGGACCTTTTGATGTCTGAATTTTTCCAATAAAGATTCATTCGAATTCCGAGGTTCCACTGTACACCTTAAGAACAACCTGACTCAAACATGGCAGCGCTGAGTACCGTTCAAAGATGTGTTTAAGTGAGCAGAATCTTTTGATTTAAAAAGGGTCTAATGCTAACATTGTATTTGGTATTATAATGATCACATTAGCTTGACTTGACCCACCACTCAAGAAGGAAGACAAGCACCAGATCTCTTCTCCATACTGCTACCCAAGTGGTGGAACGAATTTCCACTGGATGTCTGAATTCTTGGATCTCTTGCTAACTTCAAACGATGACTAAGGTCTCACATTTTCACTCAGCACTTAAACAAGGACTGAGATTGCACTTAGACACACACAGAAAATCTCATTTTATTGTTTCTCTATTTAATCACTGATTTTTTTTGTTTGTTGTAACATACAGCGATTCCTAACAGGGTTTTAGTTGGGTGGTGTTTTTGTTCTACAAGCTATTTGGGGATGAGTGAATCACTCCACATCATGAGGCTTTACATTGAAATGATTTTTACCCATCTTAAATAGGAACATAGAAAATGAATATGTGGTGGTCAGTGTTGATAATACATACGGGAGTATATGGGAAACACTGCAGTATCTTGGCTATTTAGTCAATACCCAGTACACTGCAGTAATCCCATATAACATTGCTAAGCAAGGTATATGATACAGTATTTAAACAATGTCCAGATCGCATAACATACATTTTTTACAGAACGTATCGTACACATTAAGCAACTCAGACTTGTACAAAGTTTGCATTAAAATCAATGGCAAATCAAAGTAGCAATACTGTGGTGTCTTACATGATGGCCAAATTTTTGTAGACACCTCCTCATGTACACAATGCCATTTTAAGCGTCATTAAACACCTCCAATATTAAGCCTTCAACTTTATGGGAAAGCTTTCCATTAGGGTTTGGAGCTAAATTGAGAAAATCCTTTATTACGAAAGCATTACTAAAGGGCAAAGGTGTTAATCAGGGCTGCTATCGTTTTTTTATTCTTTATTTAATTAAATTATGATGGTGTTCAGTTTAGCTCTAGCAGGGTAGCAGTGTGACAGAAAGATGTTCTACCACACTGAAAGTCACAGTTCTTCAGTACAACACGTTGATCTATTTGTTGAGAACATGTGAATGCTGCTACACAGTAGAACATACTGTATGTCAGTTGTAATAAATCCACTGTAATGGTCATTTGTTTTATAGGGTTCGGCTATAATGATTTAATTGAATTCACTTGAATATTTAACCCCTCTTCAAGCAAAAAAGTGTTACTCATTCGCGCGTCCAGTCAAACGAACCAATGATATTGTTTGTTGACGACGACGTCATATGGCAAGACGTGAAGGAAATGAGACCGCAGCTTCATTTCCTCAGGGAGATCTCCGTTTACATGGGTCTCAGTTTGCAGGGAATACCCTAACACGACAGACAAAGTCGTTCTTTATGTTGGAGCTACAACATTTAGAGAACAGTTGTTCGAATGGCACAACAAATCTCTCAAGTCTCAACAAGTCACATTGTGTTTCTAGAAGTGACTAACGCTAACGCGTCTGGACCTCTGGACATGAGCATAAGCCGATTTCAGGCTGACCAAGTTACAACACCATATCACACGGTTAAAGGAGAAAGCCCTCTCATAGAATGTCCATTATACATGCAAATGATAACGTTAAGACAATGTGTAGCTTTAACGTGAATGTATTTATAATGCATTGATAAGTCTCTATAATAAAATCGAAATACAGCTCAGTGGTGGAAGTTGGAAGTTTTAATTAAGAACATTGTTTCAATTAGTAGATTTACCATGTTGATCTATGATGTTTTATGGGAATTACACCAGAAAGAAAATAAGTGAAAGTATGTTATGAGAATGTATATTTGTTTTAAGAATAAATAACCTTAACTAACTATATTAGCTTAAGTGTGCTTATTTATATGTGAATAAAATTTGTTCGGGACAGTAGATATTTGTTCCTGGGCAATGAACTTTCTGGTTGCTTGCCTGACTGGGCAAGTTGGGAAATAAAGTTAATGTTGAACCCTGTTTGTTTTATTCCATAAGAAGGTGCAATTTTGTACGAGTTGCAGTGCTAATTCTAGTGGAGTTTGGAAGCAAAAGACGTACTTATGTGTCAGAGTGCGGTGGGGGGCTCAAATTTTCTTATTTATAAAAGTTTGGGAACCACTGGTCTAGCAGATCGGAAGGCAGTAGGCTTGATTGTAAGCACCTGTTAACAGCTGGGCCCTGTTGTTAGAAGTGATGCCTGAATACAGTCGTATGAAAAAGTTTTTGGCACCCCTGATAATTTTCATGATTTTTCTATATAAATCATTGGTTGTCCAGCTCAGCAATTTCAGGTAAATATATCATATAGCAGATGAACACCGTGATATTTGAGAAGTGAAATTAAGTTTATAGGTTTTACAGAAAGTGTGCAGTAATATTCAAAACAAAAATTAGGCAGGTGCATAAAATTTGGGCACCCTTGGTCATTTGAATACCTTTAGCACTAATTATTGGAACACAAAATATGTTTTGTAAGCTCACTGACCCTTGATCTACATACACAAGTGAGTCCAACTATGATAAAGGGTTAAGGTGGCCAATTGGAAGTTTTTCTCCTCTTTGCATCTTCTCTGAAGAGTGGCAATATGGGAGCCTCAAAACAACTCTCAAATGGCCTGAAAACAAAGGTTGTTCAACATCATGGTTCAGGGAAAGGGAAAAGCTCTCTCAGAGATTTCAGCTGTCAGTTTCCACTGTGAGGAACATAGTGAGGCAATGGAAGACCACAGGCACAGTTCTAGTTAAGGAACTCCCGAAGTGGCAGACCAAGAAGAATCTCAGATAGGCAGAGGCGAAGGATGGTGAGAACAGTCATAGTCAAGCCACAGACCACCTTCAAAGACCTACAACCTCATCTTGCTGCAGATGGTGTCACTAATCATCGTTCAACTATACAGCACACTTTGCACAAGGAGAGGCTGTATGGGAGAGTAATGCAGAAGAAGCCTTTTCTGCAGACACGCCACAGTCACTTGAGGTGTGCTACAGCACATTTGGACAATCCAGCTTCATTTTGGAATAAAGTGCTGTGTACTGATGAAACTAAAATTGAGTTATTTGGACATAACAAGGAGCGGCACACATCCCAAGACAAACATTTGCTACCCACAGTAAAATTTGGTAGCGGTTCCATCAGGCTGCGGGACTGTGTGGCCAGTGCAGGTACTAGGAATCTTGTTAAAGTTGAGGATCGCATATTCCAGTTAATATCTCCAGATTCTTGAGAACAATGTTCAAGAATCAGTGACAAAGTTGCACCGAGGCCAACGACCCAAAACCCTGCTCAAAATCTACTAAGGCATTCATGCAGAGGAACCAGTACAACATTCTGGAATGGCCATCTCAGTCCCTAGACAAATGTGAGCTGTCCATGCTCGGAAACCATCAAACCTGACTGAACTGGAGATGTTTCTAAAGAAGAATGGTCCAAAGCACCTTCAACCAGAATCCAGACTGGAAGCTGTAGGAAGCGTTTAGCGGCTGTAACTTCTACAAAAGGAGGATCTACTAAATATTGATGTAATTTTTCTGTTGGGGTGCCCAAATTTAGGCACCTGGCCTAATTTGTTTGAATAATTAATGCACACTTTCTGTAAATCATAAAAAACTTTCATTTCACTTCTCAAATATCACTGTGTTCATCTGCTATATGATATATTTAACTCAAGTTGCTGATCTGAACAACCAATGATTTATAAACTAAAATCATGAAAATTATTAGGGGTGCCCAAACTTTTTCATACGACTGTACCTTTGGCCTGCAGTACATGCTAATTAATTGCAATGCCTAGATAAACTAGAGCCCTAGACTTTTAGCCGTAAGTATATGATGGGTTATCAGTTATTGAAATGTATTTCAGTGCTCTTGTCTGTTGAGACCAACATTTGATTAACAAACCAAGAATTTGTTAAGCAATGCGCTTCTGGTTGGTGTGGGCAAATCCACATTAAACACGACAAAGCACCTCTTTTGAGCAGGGTAAACCACACTGTGTAAAAAGACATTTAATTTTTAAGTCTTTAAAGCGCTGACATTTAAAAGCCCTGACATGGCAGTGTTGAAAAAACATAGCTTGGGTTTTCAAACTCAGCGACCCCTACCTTCTAACAGGTCTGTCCTTGTATGCCACTTTGCCTTATGTAATGTACTTAGTGCTTGCAGTTTCTGGTAAAATATGAATGTCTTGATCGTGCTTTGCTTTTTCTTTGTAGACGAGTATAAAGGAAGGCCTGCTGCTGAAACAGACTAGCTCCTTCCAGCGCTGGAAGAAAAGATACTTTAAACTCCGTGGCCGGACGCTTTACTATGCCAAGGATGCCAAGGTGAGTTTTGATGTTGCTTGTTTTTCCGTACTTGGACTTCCCGCACCTGACACACATTTGAAACTGCTGCTAAATGACGTTATTGTTAATGTAATGTAATTTGAAACTATGGGTGTGTGCCGTTTAACGAACGTTTTACGTTCTGTGAAACAGGGCGTTGCTGAAAATGGTTGTTGACCAGACATTACCTCAGTGACATGTCTTTTTATGGTACTGTAATGTAAATGTAAAGGGTATTTTCACAAGCAATGCGTCAGAGATAGCACTGAAAACATGAGTGGAACGCTACCACCTACACAGCATATGAAGCCTAAACATATCACTCCGTAAGCCTAAATATATCACCAACACCGTGGTTCTTCGGTTACAAGAACACATTAACAATCACACACACCGTAGAACCAACATATAAATGCACACATTTAAATATAAACATATATGAACATATCTCACTGGCTGCACACAACCAAGAGAGAATGAGTCTACTCGAAGAAACACTAATTTCTAGTACAAGCAATGAATTATCTCCTTTTTAACACTTTAAGTAGGTAAATGCCAGCACTTGGCACCACTAGGTATATGTATTTCAAGTCAGCATGCTGGTTGTAGTGTTAAGCAGTGGCACCACATCCTTGAAAGGGTCTGTGCGCAACACAGACGTAGTTCCTACTTATGCACATAGTTAATGCACAGTAAATCAATATTCATGAAAATGAATTCAATTTAAAAATGTAAAGAAAACATAAAAGTACGGCAGTATGGCAGTAAAAATACACATACTAAACCCTTTTTAATTTGACCAGCACTTTAAACCACAATGTCTGGAGTTAATAGCCAGATTTTTATTTCCAATTATAATTGATCATTTTTAAGACCCTGGTTGTTAAAGCGAACGGACGTTGATCGGATGGTTGTTAAACGGCGCTTACCTGTTTTGCGGTCTGAGTAGCATTACACATAATGCCTAGAGCACCTATCGATTTCTACCTTGCCAAGTCCATCCCTTTTAAGAAATGCAGTGCTTTCTGTTCTTTGATTCCTCCTTTGAGTGACTGAGCAGTTTGGATCATTACACAGGGACTTTTCACAAGAGGAAAACTGCCTCTTGGCATGACTCTGCCTGCACTGTTCTTCATGCTACTGTATATATCTGTGTGTATCCTCTAATTTCATACTGTTGCCACAGCAGGACTTGTATAACAATTGCTCTGAGGTTGCTCAGTTTTTTAGAGACGGCATTCCGTAGATAATGTACATTTCCTAATATGATTAATATCTGTGATTGCCTTGTGGCAGACGGGTGGCGTGCTGGCCCATTGGCAGTACCGAGTCTCGCGCAGCCGAGTCTGTTGGAGGGTTCTGTCTGTCTGCTGGTCTGGTGCCCGCCACCCACCTCCCTCTCTGGGTGCCAGTGGATCGGAGGAAGGTTTGGTGGCGATTCGGGTTAGCGGCAGCAGCAGGAGCCAACTGGCTGGCGACGGATGCCCACCTCTTTCCCTCAGTCCCTCTCTCCTTGCCATTCACTGCATTCATTTGGCTGGCCTGTGCACGCTGGCATCTTTTAAGATGCCTGTTCTCCCCATTGTGTGTGAAATGGGATGTGAGCCCTGCAATGGTTGAGAACATGGCTCTGATATGGCAACATCATGTCATATTGTCTCAATAGACGGTAGAAGAGACGTTTTGACTGAAATGAGACACTATTCAATCTAAAATCTGCATCCACTCTGTCAGGTGCCTAAAACATGAAGAGTAAGGAGAACCCACCATTCTGTGTACCTAGACTGTCTCCTCTTAGCGTCATTCATGCAGATACAATGGTACCTCGGTTCTCGACCACCTGAGAACTTGTCGAATTCGGTTTTCAACGCATTTTGACTTGAAAAATTTGTCCTGCTTGTCATCGTTTGCTCAGTACTTGGTGCACTTGCTTAAAGTTGTAGGAGTCGAGCTGCACGAATCGATTAAGCCGATGATTCAGTACACAGTGATTCAGGTTCACAATAGTTCTTGCTTATTGAAGATCTTCGCTGTGTTTATCGTGTTTTCTTTATTTTTACATCTCTAGTACTGTATTCTTAGTGTGAATAAGTCTCCATGGGTCCTGAAATGTATAGTTATAAGCCAACCAAAAGGAAACTGAAAGGAAACTGAAAGGAAACTGTAAGGAAACACAGGCAGTTATCTTAGCAGTTAATACAGTTATCTTAGCAGCTATGTTAGCACCCTGAGTTCACCAATAGAGTAAGTGTTTTGCTTTTACTTTTCACTTTCTATCAATTACTCACTAAATTACATGAGATTTTTCAACAATTTATTATAGAATAAGCTTTGTGTTAATGATTTTACTACTCATTTCATTTTCATAGGCTCAGTTCAGTTTATTAAACATTTAACTTGTGATTAATTTATCGGAACATATCCCATCATAAATCAGGGAGCACCTGTACAATACAACTCCATTAATGCATATACTGCCTTATACAGTGTGGACTTTCGGAGGGTCTGGAACGGATTAATTCAATATACATTATTCCTTATGAGAAAAATTTGCTCGGTACTTGTTGTTTTCGGTTCTCGACAAACCTTCTGGAACGAATTATCGACGAGAACCAAGGTACCCCTGCATATCATCTTTCCTCTCTGATCCATAGGTAAGGCCTGGCATTCAAACACCATATCAACTTGGAAGAAACCCTTTGAATTTAAAACTTTCTTGTAATTTAAATGCCACATTTCCGAGAAGACATAAGACAGGGGAGTTCTAACAGTGACCTCACTGGCTGAAACATGGTGACCAGGCACGACTTGGGGGGAGCACTGTTTGTGTTGGCATAACACATCGCTCTCTGACAGATATTACAGATTTAGTCCAGCCAGCCAGCCAGCACAGAGTCTGGTTTCTCTCTGCGGCAAGCAGGCTAGTACTGCAGATAATATCATAAACAGGATATCACACTACTTAAACTTCCCAAGTCCAGTCATTGTTTCTGACAATCAGCACTTGAATACAGATCAGGAGCAGGCCTTAATGAAAAAAAAATTTTTTGCTGAAGGTTGCCTCTGGCTTTTCAGGTGGTTGCATGTTGTATTCAGATTTAAGGCCTCTGAAAGAAAAATGCAGGTCGTGTGAATGCCTACATGTCTCATGAATTTGTAGCTTTGCATATGCGCCTCCATATTAGGTTAAGTACTATCTGGTGGTATCTATATAGTTGCATGTCTATAGAAAGGATAAGAATAATCACCACACAGCTGCTCATCTTGAATGGTTCTTACATACCAAACTACACTGTTTAAAGAAGCACATTTGACTCCGAACATGTTACGTTGATCAATCTGCGGAAAGCTCTCTCATTTTCTTCTAAACTGAAAGGTAATGGCTGTAATCATATGTTTATGGTTTCCCTTTTCTGTTGTCTACAGTCCCTCATTTTCGACGAGGTGGATCTCTCAGATGCCAGTGTTGCCGAATCAAGCACAAAGAATGTTAACAACAGTTTCACGGTAGGCTGCCATTATGTCGACACAGCATTTACATGGAGAGATGTAGGTAGCATTACAACATACACATGAAGTGATTTGTGTTCTGTACTTAAAGGCAAATTCTGTACTTGTTTGCATAGGCAACATTACAAGGGTTAGAACATTTATAAAGCTCTAGAACCACAGATGGTTGTGAGGTAAATTTCAAATTTGCTGAAACGGCTTTTTGCCATACTTACAGCTTTCTCTACAAATCTAGCCGAAGCCATTTGATCAGAGAGCTTCTTAAACATGTCTCAGTTTCAATGTTTCCTACCATATAGAAGAAGATGAATATTCAAATTCTTTGTTTCCTCAAGCATATGATGTGTTTCAGTCTCTTCAGAAGTATGTGGAAGCCATTTTGTGAGTGCTGCAATTAAATCCAGGGTTGCCAGATCCTGTGAGCAATAAGCAACCAGGTCTATGGAAACCAATTCAAAAGAATTGAATAGGTTCAGAAAAAAAGAAGCCAAAAATGGGTGACCTACTACAATGTGAAAGAGTGATAATTTGATCAGTTTAAAAATCAAAAACAAAACTTAGAGGTTGAACAAAACCAACTTGTACAAATATTGGAGACAGAGACAGGATCAAGGAGCAAGCCCAAGTAAGCAACTACACTTTAGAAACAAAAGTGAAATCTTGCAACCTGCAACTACCAATATTTGTAAGTGACTTCATAGAAAAATAAGCTCAAAATAGCTTAGAATATGTGGACCTGGCAACCGTGTTTGCTTCTGCTAGCCGTTTCTGGGGCTGCACTACACTCTATCCAGTTACATTTGGTAAGAAAACCAATTGAAGTCAGAGAAAGTGTATACATGTGCTGCGAAATCAGACTACCGAAATAAAATCCAGCACTTGTTATAGGAGTTCTAATAATCTGATTTGTAGACCTTAAACCGATCTAAGAATCAGAGTAGGCTGTTTACATGACCGCTTAAATAATCAGATAGCTGCAGAATTCTGATTATGATCAGATTGGAAGTGCACGTGAATTCACTCAGTGATAACTGACTTCTTATAAACATCCAGTATAGGTTAACAACAAACTGGAAAACAACTTCAAAAAGAGATTTCTGTAAAATAAAATGGTAAAACATTATATAATTGTACAGATACAGTAGTGCTTAAAAGTTTGTGAACCCTTTAGAATTTTCTATATTTCTGCATAAATATGACCTAAAACATCATCAGATTTTCACACAAGTCCTAAAAGGATATAAAGAGAACCCAGTTAAACAAATGAGACAAAAATATTATACTTGGTCATTTATTTTAGTGAGGAAAATGATCCGATAATTACATATTATGTGAGGTGGTATGTGAACCGTTGCTTCAGTATCTGGTGTGACCCCCCTGTGCAGTAACAACTGCAGCTAACGTTTCCTGTAGCCTGTTGATCAGTCCTGCACACCGGCTTGGAGGGAATTTGTGTTTTGGCCATTCCTCTACAGAACAGCTTCAGCCTCTGGGATTTTTGGTGGGTTCCTCACATTAGCTGGCTTGCATCAGGTCCTTCACACCATTTTCATTGGATTAAGATCAGGATTGACGTGGGCCATTCAAAACATTAATTTCATTCGATCTGTAACGCATTCGTTTAGGTTATAACGACTTGTGGTGCTTAGGTTCGTGTGTCTTGCTGGCATGACCCACCTTCTCTTGAAGATTCATTTCATGGCCAGATGGTGCCTGATATGTTTCTTTTAGAATTCGTCTGATATCATGTCAGAATGATCATTGTTCCATCCTGATGGCAAGGCCTGGGGAGAAGAGGCTGGGGGCACAAAACCAATGATACTAACCACCACCATGTTTCACCGGGATGGGAGCAGGGTTCTGTATGCTGGAATGCAGGTGTATTTTACCTTATCTCCAAACATAACGCTTGTTCTTGTTAACGAAGATGGTTCTATGGTGTGGGTCCGTGCAAACTCGCACAAAACAAGAAAAATTCGCTGAGAAGCCAGTAAGGGAAGACTCTGGGCTGTTCCCGTGATCTTTAGCAAACTGCAGACGAGCAGCAATGTTCTTTTTGGAGAGCAGTGGCTTTCTCCTTGCAACCCAGTGTTGTTCAGTGTTCTTCTGATGGTGGACTCATGAACATTAACATTAGCCAATGTGAGAGAGGCCTTCATGTGCTTAGAAGTTACCCTGAGGTCCTTTGTGACCTCACCAACTATTACACGCCTTGCTCTTGGAGTGATCTTTGTTGGTCGACCACTCCTGGGGAGGGTAACACTGGTCTTGAATTTCCTACATTTGTACACAATCTGTCTGACTGTGGATTGGTGGAGTCCAAAGTCTTTAGAGATGGTTTTGTAACCTTTTCCAGCCTGCTGAGCAGCAACAACATTTTTTCTGAGGTCCTCGGAAATGTCCGTTGTTCGTGCCATGATACACTTCCACAAACATGTGTTGTGAAGAGCAGACTTTGATAGATCCCTGTTCTTTAAATAAAACAGGGTGCCCACTCACACCTGATTGTCATCCCACTGATTGAAAACACCTGACTCTAATTTCATCTTCAAATTAACTGCTAATCCTAGAGGTTCACATACTTTTGCCACTCACTAATATGTAATATTTAGATCATTTTCCTCAATAAATAAATGACACAGATGATGATGTTTTTATGAACTTTCCGAAGCAAAACATAGCACATCTCCTAAAATACACCCTACCTGCTGTGACACATGGCAGTGGTAACTGTTGTGGGGATGTTTTTTTTCGGAAGGGACTGGGCAGAAGATTCTTAATGGGTTTTGATTTCAGGCTGTAAGAAAAAATGTGCCTATTTTAAAGGGTGTGTGGTGACTTTCTACAGGCACTGCATTGTTGCAATTCTAACAAAATATTTTTTCTATGTTTAATTGCTACTACAACTTTTAAATAATATTTGAAACGAGCAAATGATGTTGGGCGGCACGGTGACACGGTGGTTAGCACGGTAGCCTCACAGCTCCAGCATCCCCAGTTTGATCCCAACCTCTGACTCCTTCTGTGTGGAGTTTGCATGACCTCCCCGTGTCCGTGTGGGTTTACTCTGGGTACTCCTGTTTTTTCCCACATTGCAAAGATGTGTGTTAGGTTAACTAGTGTTTCTAAAGTGCCCTTAGTGTGTGAGTGTGTGTATGAATATGTGAGTGAATGCACCCTACGATGGATTGGCACCTTGTCGAGGGTTGTTCCTGTTTGGCTTTTTGTGCCGCCAGCTAAGCACCGGCTTTCCTGCGACCCTGACCTGGATGAAGTGGATAAGAAAATTAATGAATAAAATGATGTTGGCCAAAGTAAGGTTTTATGAGTAATCAGTACTTTGAATGGATAAACTGTAACTAACATTTTTATGGAAAAATTATGAGTAATTGTGTACAGTTTTGTATAAAATAGCGCTTGGAGGAGTATCTATTTTTAGGGAGAAAGTACCTCTATGGCAAGGTGTGAGAGTGCAAACACCTGAGATGTTCGCTAGATCAACCTATTTGAGGAGCACTGTGGGTGACCGTGTAGTTCTAAAAATTGCCCTGCTCCCCAGGCATGGCTATAAAAAGATGTTGAAGACTAAAAGCTTTAAGCAGTGTTAGGAGTTATTAATAGTAGCAGTGCTGTTCCTGCTTCACTGAGCATGGTTTGAATCACTTGGTTGCTGGCATATTGTTTAAGTGTGTGTGTGTGTGTGTGTGTGTGTGTGTGTGTGTGCATGGCACATGTGCTGAACTGCTTTGCAAACTGCTTTGCTTTTTAGTCCCCTTCATTTCTTCTTTTTCTAAGAAACTGCCTTTGATTTCTTTTGAAAAGTGTTGAGCTTAAAAATCGGTGTTAGTTTGTTTGCGTGGTTTGGTAGCTATTATTTTAGTGGTATTTTCAGCTTATTTTAGAGAAGGCTGTTTAGCTCATTTTGTGTCTAATATTTAGAGGGCGTCCCTGCATATACACTGCACATCGTAACATTACAAGAACAGAAAAACATGTTTAGTTGGTTCAGTATAAAGTCAAATAAGAACATAACTACCGTAGTTTTCGGACCATAAGGCACACTTAAAATCCTTTAACTTTCTCAAAAATCGACAGTGCGCCTTAAAATGCGGTGCGTCTAATGTATGAATTAATTCTGGTTGAGCCTTCTGACCTAGAACCGATTGTAGATGGTACACGGCGCTCATAAATCTGTCAAAATGTTTTAGCACGGCCTTGGTAAGGTACGAAGCTCACGGCCACCGTAGTGCGCAGCATAGGGGAGTAATACGGTATGTGCTTTCAAGCCTTAGGGTACGTGCATTCATTCATCATTTTCGAAGCGGATTTCAAACACAGCGCTATCGGTCACGCAGTACAACATGGACATAGAGCAGCTGTGAGAGAATTCAACATTAACGAATCAATGGTACGGAAGTGGAGGAAGCAAGAAGACGCCCTGCGCCAGGTAAAGACCAAACTGAGCTTCCGACGGAACTTAAGAGTTTTGTTTCATTTCATGCGCCTTATAACCCGGTGCGCTTTATGGTCCGGAAAATACGGTAACTATATGTGAAGATGTAATGGAATATTTAACTGGGATTTGATTTGGTATACCAAAACTGTAAGACTGTAGGGACTGTGGTGGCCTAGCGGTTAAGGTACTGGACTAGGGACCAGAAGGTCCAGGGTTCAAACCCCACATCTGCCAAGCTGCCACTGTTGGGTCCTTGAGCAAGACACTTAACCCACAATTGCTTGGATTGTAAGACTGTACCAATTGTAAGTCGCTCTGGATAAGGGCGTCTGCTAAATGCTGTAAATGTAAGACTGTGAATCTAGACTTCAGGTATTCATTATCAATGTAATATTGTAACATTTTTCTCAATAAGCAGATGACCTAGTATATGTTTTGTCCCATTTGTTTAACTGGGTTCTCTTTATCCACTTTTAGGACTTGGGTAAAAATCTGATGATGTTTCAGGTCTTATTTATGCAGAAAAATAAGAAAATACAAAGGTTTCACACACTTCAAGCACCACTGTATGCTGAGCCGTGGACATTCTGTGTGCAATACGGACATGAGGAGGAACCTCTTGGAAATGATTGTGAGCCCGATGCCCATGTTCATTCACTGTAATTACTCTGTGGCCAAAATAATTCCGACTCAAATCATTATGGTTCTGTGCTGATGCATCTTTTGAAAGCACTTTAAAGTAAATGGTGTTGCCATGTTTTCTAGCCTGTAATGACTAGTCTTTAATAATTCAGTGCTACAGTTCCCTCAGGAACAGCAATCATTTTGCTATTGCAACTCTGACTTGCAGTGGCTTTTAATTGCTGCTTTATTGCAGGGGCTTTCAGCTACATGTTTTTCAGTGCGCTGCTGATGGAGAGCCTTTGGCTCAGGTTCTGTTTCTTCTTACTGTAGGTCCATCATGGTGGCTGTTTTCTTTCTTTTTTTTTGTAGCCGAGCTGTTTTTAGTTTCTAATAATAGCACAGTACAGAGGGGGAGAGAGGGATGGAGAGAAAGAGCAGACTCATATGAAGAAACTGGGGTCTATATGAGGAACAAAGGAAATCCTCCGAGTGTCGTCACTGGGTGAACGCCTCCCTGGTAGGAGCATTGTTCTGTGTGGAGGGCTGAGGCTGAGCACCCGTTAGATACAGGAGGAGATCGGAAGGGAGGGAGAGCAGAGAAGGAGTGTTGGAGAGGGACAAATGCCAGTTGATGAGTAGCTTTCAGCAGGGAACTTAGCTCAACCTCTCTGAAGCATGAAGCCGGCTCGTCATTAAAGAGGCTCGTACCTCTTTAAGATACTCGCTAAAGGTGGTCTGCAGAAATCCTTGTTCAGGAGGTGATGTATTTGGTCTGTAGAGGGGGCTTCTGAGGAAGTCCTAGTTGGAAAGGGGTAGAGGAATAAGGCATGGGAAGATGAGGCTTTGCCTGCCTGCAGACAGTCGCGTGCAGGGTACAGGATCTCCGACGTCCTCAGAGGACACAGCGCTGCAGTCAGGAGAAGGCTGCTGGTAAGAGCATGGCTGAGATTTACATGTGTACACACACATCAGGGTAGAGTGCTGCAGGTACGCAATGCTCAGATGTATCTGTTATTCAGACTAGCAATGCAATATCGCCTTTATATTATGGATGGTTCTGCATTTGGGTTTGAAAAATGGCTTGTTTTGCATGCTGCGGAGTGTGTGTGCGTGTGTGTGTGTGCATGCATGTTTTTTGAGTTTGTGTGTTGGGGGGCTAAACTGAGGATGAAGAACAGACAGAGAGGCAAGTCTGTTCTTCAAGAGCTTTTGGCTCAGACTCTGACGAGTATCCCATTATTCACTTTCAGCTCGTCTGGCGAGAGCAGGAGCTTTTAGCTGATTGGCATGAAATTGATCTGTTGTGTCCTCCAAGTACTGTCCGAAGATGCATGTGTTGCTGTGAGGAATGTGAAATGTGGAATTGCATAACAGCAAGGGGAATGAGTCCAACTAATAAGGGTACGGATTTGCTGACAAGTTGACTCTTAATCTTCTGTCAGTGGTTCTGCTGAAAAGGACAGAGGTACTCCTGTAGCACTTCACAAGGATATCGTGACATGGTTGTTAAAAATGAGATTACTCCTTTAAGTTGAGCCTCCCTTAGTTCACCCGTCTTGTTGCTACAGAAATGTAGCAATTCATTATACAGTAAAACCTGTTCATTAGAAGAAGGTCTGAATAGAAGAATTAATTTTGCCTTTAGGAACTACAGTTGTTCCTTGAATATTAAATAAGGAGGACACATTATGCTTAGATTTACATTTATGCTGTTTAGCAGACGCCCTTATCCAGACCAACTTACAACTGATACAATCTTACAATACAAGCAATTGTGGGTTAAGGGCCTTGCTCAAGGACCCAACAATGGCAGCTTGGCAGAGGTGGGATTTGAACCCTGGACCTTCTGGTTCAACGTCCCTTAACCGCTAAGCCACCACAGTCCCTTATGCACCGATACCAATTATGTACTTTCCTTTAACATTACATTAATTACATTAATATAGGAATTGCAATGGTTATGACACAGTTCACTTACTGTGTGTCATGCTTATTGCTGGTGCTTTAATGACACCTTATAGCACAGGGATGCAGCCTCACAACTCCAGCGTTCCCGGTTTGATCCATACCTTGTACTTTGCCTCCATTTCCTGTCCTCTCCATGTCCGCGTGGGTGCGCTGGTTTCCTTCCACAGAGATGCATTAGGTTAATTGATTACGTTAAATGGGACCAATCTGGGAAAGCATGAGTAGGTTTGAAGTAACCTTGTGTATCAGTGTCACCTTATGTCTGTCGTAGGCATATGTAAACCAAATAAACAAGCAGGCAACCAAAATAAAGCTCAGTAAATACAAAGTAAGAAACAAACAGAGTTAAAGTGCAACGCAGCAGACCAGAGAAAGAAGGGGAAAGCCTCTTTGCAACATGGCCACCAGAGTTTAAGGCTCTCCTTTCTCACAGCTTCTGCATCCTTCCCAACCAGTTCCCTACTTTCCTCCTGAGATATCCGCTCGCGTCATAAATACAACAGGAAATACATTGCACCTGTCACAGACAGGTTCTAATTCCATAAATATGTTTGTGTATGTGGGAACGAGAGAGCGGGAAACAGTGAGAACGAGTACGGGGTAAGGAGGGGCCGAATGCATCAATATATGGGCTGCACACAGCTCTACAGTGAAATGATTTTACTGATCTTAAATAAAATAAAAAAAAGAAAATCAATATGTGGCGGTCAACGTTTATATTAAATAAATGAATGTATGTGAAACAATACTCTGTATGCTATAAAATTCCATATAGCATTGCTACGGACGGTATATTACAAGGTGTTCTAACTATGTCTAGATCACATAACGTGGAATTCCACAGAACGTATCGTAGACGTTAATTAATTTTTCCCACCACTAGTGCTGTTCATGTTCTAGTTTATATCGTAAATAAGTAGCGTTGGGTTTTTTAAAAAGTAAACTACATTTCATGCTCTGTAATGCTACAATCAAGGTTGATCTTGTCAACAATGTGTATTTCTGTGTAATTTATGGTGGTTTATTCCATCAAAATAAAGAGTGAATTTTTTAAATTAGAGTGTTAATTTATCTCTTACGTTGAGCTACTTTAACAATTTGACATCAGCCTGTACCCATGCAGTTTCAAAACTGCATCAAACTAATGAGGTCACAGGTTATAATAAACTTCATTATGTAAAAACTTTGTTTCTGGAAAGCAGAACCAGCACAAATATCGGCAACCATTAATATTTCCATTCATTTTTTTGATAATATAAGGTGCCAGTTTACCCTTTTAAATAGTGTGATACATGTTGTACCCGGTTTGTGGGTATTTTAAATGTTATTTTATATTAAATAACTTTATCTAATTACACTTTTGTGAATGTATTGTGTAGGGCTGCAACAACGAATCGATAAAATCGATAATAATTGATTATCAAAAGCGTCGACAACGAATTTCATTATTGATTCGTTGTGTCCCATGATTTATGTCCCCCGCCTTATCATATCCGCTTACGTTACTTGCGGCACTTGCGGTCAGTGCTGGAAAAGAAAGACGAGCGATTGAACGGAGCGAGGCGGAGCCGGCGCGGACGCGGAATCTTCAAAAGAAGTTACCGTTAAGGCTATGTCCACACGTACACGGGTATTTTCTAAAATGGGGGTTTTCAAATTCGTTTATAAAAAACTCCCGTCCACACAAGCACTGTTTTAAACAAAAAACTTCGTCCACAAGAAAACGCAAAAACGTTACACAGTCGCTGTCAAGAGCAATGCCAAACCAGCAGTCCTATATGCCGCGAAGCGGCTCACTCAGCGACAACAGCAACGTCCTATGCATACGAACATTTTCTCGCCATTGTTCTTCAATAACCACTTTGTTTTGAAAGCTGTCCCACCAACGAGAGGTCCGACCGGGTCTCGTCCCAAACCGGCGACGCTGGGGGCGGGAACTGCTTCGTGGGTGTGATGGATATAGTAGTGACCTCCGTAGCGCTTTCTGAAGCCTCTGTTCATCAGTGTAATGAAAAAGTAATAATTGTACATTTATTTGTAGATTTGTAACAAGTTCGGTCAGCAGTGGTACAGCTGGCACTATTTTGGCTACGTCCGCTATTGCACAAAATCGCCTCATGTAAACCAACGGCGCACAAAGTGACATTACAAGCAAGAAACTCCGTTTTCCCCAGTCCAACGACAACGCTGAAAACGGAGTTTCTGAAAATCTTCACCCTGGAATGAGTTTTGCAAAAAAAACGAATGGTCAAAACGCATAGAAAAAGCTACGTTTTTAAAAATACCCGTGTTCGTGTGGACAGGGCCATAGTCTCTAAAAAGAGAGCCAGCTTTAGCCAGGAGCACGTTGACATGATAACATTTTTGGATTGCAATGCAAAGTTCCTAAAGAAAGAGAGTGAATGAGTTTGTATGTAGTGTTTGCATCAGAGATGCACTTATTTTTCTTTATTATTTAATTTGTTATTTTAATTTATTAATGAATTTAATTTATTATTATTCCTTTATTGTAAGCACTTATTTGTTCTGTTATTTAATGTTATATTTCTGAATAAATAAATTCATCGGTTAATCGAAAAAATAATCAACCGATTAATCGATTATTAAAATAATCGTTAGTTGCAGCCCTAGTATTGTGTATTATCTTTGTTAGTTACTGAGGCTCAGACTGTCTTACAAAAGTTCATTTTTGTAATTGAAATCAAAGCAAGCAAACAGATTAAAACAAATTATTCAGACTGAACCCAGACAGGACCCAATCCATTGCAATCTCACTGACTCATGCATTCACACTTTTAAAGACTGTCAACTGGTCTAATGCATATATTGGTATGTAAGAGGAAACTAGAGTACACTCAGGATGCTCACACAGACATGCGTAGAACATGTCAACTCGACACCCAGGTCTCTGGAGCTGTGAGGTGACAGCGCTAATCTTCAGAAATAAAACCTAATTAGAAACCTATGATAGAACAGCATTAAAAACTTAAACAGAATTTAATTTGGAAAGTAAATAACATCCAAATTATGATAAGGATGCTTCATAATTTCAGCCTTCATTTTGTGAATTGTTAAATTACATTACATTATTTAGCAGACGCTCTTATCCAGAGGGACTTACAATTGGTACAGTCTTACAATCCAAGCAATTGTGGGTTAAGGGTCTTGCTCAAGGGCCCAACAGTGGCAGCTTGGCAGAGGTGGGGTTTGAACCCTGGACCTTCTGGTCCATATTCCAGTACCTTACCCGCTAGGCTACTAGGGCCATACTGCCCCTAAATTGACATACACATGTAGGTATGATCTTACTACTAGTGCTTTGTATCAGTCACAGTGTGTCCAATTACCAGTATCAGTTACGCAATCAGATAAGTAAGATTACAGCAACTGGGCACTTCCTTACTAACTTAATTTCAAATCTAATTGGTTCAGTCGGAATCATTTGTTTTAATCTATTTGCTTGCTTTGATTTCAATTATGAAAATGGACTTTTGTGAGACAGCCTAAGCCTCAGTAACTTACAAAGATACATTCACAAAAGTGTAATTAGATAAAGTTATTACATATAAAGTAGCGTTTTAAATACCACAAAACCTAAGGCATTTTGACAGTGTACAGCTTGTATCACACTATTTAAAAGGGTTTTAGCTCCTTTGTAAAGCTGGCATCTTATATTATCAAAAATGAATGGAAGGTTGTTTATTTTGATGGAATAAACCACCATAAATAGCACACACAAATACACAATATTGGCATGATCAACAATGTGTAACAAATGTGAAACAGAAGCATTTTCACTAATGGTCTCAGAATTTTGACCCCCACTGTATTTAGTTTTTTAGATTTGGTTTAGTGTTAGTATTTTAAGGTCAATAATGGTCATGTATTAGACTTGTGGCACTATACAAGTATGTCAGATCTCTAGAGAGAATTCCATGAAAATGTGCCTACAAGAACATAAAACGTTCTACAAGTTCTACAATATCTGGTTGAAACAGGGTGGTTTCATTGTATACTTGAGTGGCTACATATATGTTTTTACAGTAAAAATAAAATTGTAGTCTGATTTCTATTTAACATTGATGCACCGAATATCCGGCAGCCGAAATTATAGAATAACTGAAAATTATGTAATAACTGAAAAGACTGAATAATTTATACCTGCACAATGACGTTTTTGATGACGCAATCAAATCGCAAACAGCGTGGAGTGTGCCTTCTTTTTAAAGAAATGTAAATGGAATATTTATTTAGGAGCACTTGAACGAAACCGAGTGTTTATCAGGTCTGTCTCATTACTTAGTGAGTGCCCTTGCTGCCTACTTCCTATGCAGGGTGTTCTCTTTGTAAAGCTTCCTAACCGACAATAGAACCCTAAGACTGGTTAATGAGAGTCTACTGAGTTATCGATCGAGTCACTGATTGTTTATGCCGTCTACAAAACGCTAGCAAAGTTTTACAGGTCTGTATTCTAGTCTTTTCAGTTTAATGAAATTTTACTCTTTCCTCAAGGCTTCTTTTTGGAGGAACAGTGTAACACACGAGCAACAGATAAAATGTACAGAGAAGCTAATATTGGGATTAACATGAGGAAATTTAGCACATTTAGCTGGTAATTGTTCATAAATTAACTGATTAAAACTAGCAAGAGTCAAAGTATTAATATATTAAATTTATAAAAAGTACATTTATATAATTACATATATATTTAACACCTGAGACACAGAATAACAGGTGCAATGTAATTCAGTCACATAAATTAAAACCTTTAAATTATTTTATAATGTATGTTTTATGTTTTTAAACTATTTTTGTTTTTTTTTTCAGTAAAAAAGCTTATCTTTTCAAGCGAGACAAAAATACATTTAGGCTGTTTAATTTATACAATGGTGAAAAAGGTGGCAAAATTAATGAAAAACTGTTAAAAAACCATATTCAGATTTCGGCCTTCAGCGAAATGTTTAATTTTCTTTGGTTTCCGCCACAACTTGGCATTTTGGCGCAGTATGGTACTCTGTTAGACCCAGCGAAATTCCAGTCTCAGGTGTGGATAGATTCTCTGCTATTAGTTTTCGATCCTTTTTCCTTAGCCCTTGTTCTTGCTGCTGTTGAATTGGGCTGTCTTGCCCAGTAAGGCCTTTCACCAGAAATTCCATAAACTTTTTCTAATTAAATTATGTAAAGTAATTTATAAAATGAAATTGAGAGTTTAAAATATGAAAACTGAAATAAACAAATAAGATAAATTATTTAATTTTTGTTTAGGCTGTGCTATGCATGTTTAAATTGTCTGTACAAGTTTCTATTTTTAATTTTCCAGGATGTTTTTTTTTTTTTATGGTGTACTGTTTAATGCAGTACTTTTTACACCTAGATAAAATCCCAAACATAAGCGAGCACCAAACAAGTCTGATTTTAGAGGGAATTTAATTCTGAACTTCAATTTATATCAGACAATTCTTATTTAGAACACAGGTTGAATACATAATACATATAATGCATAAAGTCATAACTTTACGACATATCTCCGAAATCATCTGAGCATTTTTATATGAATTTTATTTTTTAAGTGAATTTTAAACAACTACATTCTCGTCTAAAAAAATCGTATAACTTCATTCCGTGACACAATAACAGTAGTACTTTGAAAATTATACATCCAGTTGGGAGTCCTCTCATCCACCATTACCAAGCTGACAATGCATTGTGGGATATTTAAAGCTTGTTGGGAAGGTGTGCTGTATCTATGGAGAAATTATAAATAAACAGCAGGACTGTGTGTGGGTTTTCGCTAACCTCCACACGCCTGATGCTAAATTGTACCTTTGCATCTGCTCTCTCCTACTTTTAAATAACTGTTAGAAACCAATGTTTTTCACAAGGCAGTAAGAGCAACTGATCTAATACAGCTGTGCTTTAAGTTTTCTTGTGAAAATACCCTTTATATTTACATTACAGTAGCTTAAAAATGTCCAGTCAATGTCCATTTCAGCCAATGCCCTGTTTCACAGAATGTACAGTGGTGCTTGAAAGTTTGTGAAACCTTTAGAATGTTCTATATTTCTGCATAGATATGGCCTAAAACATCATCAGATTTTCATACAAGTCCTAAAACTAGATAAAGAGAACCCAGTTAAACAAATGAGACAATGGTATGCATGGCAGGGTTGCAAGGAGAAAGCCACTGCTCTCCAAAAAGAACATTGCTGCTCGTCTGCAGTTTGCTAAAGATCACGTGGACAAGCCAGAAGGCTATTGGAAGAATGTTTTGTGGACGGATGAGACCACAATAGAACTTTTTAGTTTAAAAGAAAAGTGTATGTTTGGAAAGAAAGGAAAACACTGCATTCCAGCATAAGAACCTTATCCCATCTGTGAAACATGGTGGTGGTAGTATCATTCATGGTTTGGGCCTGTTTTTTGCATGCTGGGCCAGGATGGCTTGCCATCATTGATGGAACAATGAATTCTGAATTATATCAGAGAATTTCTAAAGGGAAATATCAGGACATCTGTCCATGAACTGAATCTCAAGAGAAGGTGGGTCATGCAGCAAGACAACGACCCTAAGCACACAAAGTTGTTCTACCAAGAATGGTTAAATTTAAAGAAGAATAAAGTTAATGTTTTGGAATGGCCAAAGTCAAAAAGTGACCTTAATCCAATGGAAATGTTGTGGAAGGACCTGAAGTGAGTGAGCAGCTAATGTGAGGAAAACCCACCAACATCCCAGAGCTGAAGCTGTTCTGTACGGAGGAATGGGCTAAAATTCCTCCAAGCCGGTGTGCAGGACATGATCAACAGTTACAGGAAACGTTTAGTTGCAGTTATTGCTGCACAGGTGGGGTCACACCAGATACTGAAAGCAAAGGTTCACATACTTTTGCCACTCACTAATATGTAATATTGGATCATTTTCCTCAATAAATAAATGACCAAGTGTAATATTTTTGTTTCATTTGTTTTACTGGGTTCTCTTTAGATCCTTTTAGGATTTGTTTAGGATGTTTTAGGTCATATTTATGCAGAAATATAGGAAATTCTAAAGGGTTCCCAAACTTTCAAGCACCACTGTAATAACATAATATGGCAGGCAGCACTTTACAGAGTTTTGGCAGTTTTGAGTCTGTTTGAGTTAAAAGACAGATTATTTCATATTCTAACTTATTCTAGTTTTGTACTTCAGTTGTTAAAATGAATAGATGTTGATCAGATACATGTTAATCAACACTTACTAGTATCCTGAAGTAGGGTTTATTTTGTGGTATATTTTATTCACATCTTGTTACAGTTTCAATTCAACCAAACATTCCTCAAAGACTTTGGTCCATATTGACACGACAGCTTCACACAGTTGCTGCAGATTTGTCGGTTGCACATCCATGATGTGAATCTACCGGTCCACCACATTCCAATGGTGCTCTATTGAATTAAGATCTGGTGATGGAGCTTTGTGACATTATGTGTTATCATAATGATGATGTACGTGATCAACAGCAATACTCATGAAGGCTGTGGTTTTTAAATGATGCGTAGTTGGTATTAAGGAGCCCAAAGTGTGCTAAGAAATATCCCCCATACTATTACACCACTACCACCATCTTGAACCATTAATTCAAGGCAAGATGGATCCATGCTTTCATGTTGTTTATGCCAAATTCTGGCCCTACCATTCGAAATGTCGCACCGAGACCCATCAGACCAGGCACCATTTTTCCGGTCTTCTATTGTACAATTTGGTGTGCTCGTGTAAATTATAGTCTCAGTTGCCTGTTCTTGCCTGACAGGAGTGGCAACTGATGTGGTCTGTCTGCTTCTAGGTTCGCCATGTTTTGCACTCACATGTCGACAGAGATGCTCTTCTGCATACCTCTGCTGTAACGAGTGGTTATTTGAGTTACTGCTGCCTTTCTATCAGCTTGATCACGTCTGACCTCTGGCATAAACAAGGCATTTTCGCCCTGAGATCTGCCACTGGATATTTTCTGTTTTTTGGACCATTCTCTGTAAACCCTAGGGATCTGTGAAAATCCCAGTAGATCAGCAGACTCTGACATAGCCCCTCAAGCCCCAACAACCATGCCATGCCTTAGTCTTTACATTACATCCAATGCATTTACATTTATGTCATTTAGCAGACGGCCTTATTCAACATTTATATAACATTGATACATTCTTACAGTCCAAGGAATTGGGGGTTAAGGGCCTTGCTCAAGGACCCAACAATTTGAACTTGGTGGGATTTGAACCCTGGACCTTCTAGTTCATAGTCCTGTACCTTAACCGCTAGGCTACCACAGTCCCTAATACCTTTAAGTCCCCAATACCTTTAAGCACTGCATTTACTGTCTTATAAAAGGACATAAAACTAGGCTGTGCTAAAAAATCGTTACAGCAATATATCACGCTATTTATTTTTGTGATAGTTTCAGCTCAAAATATTTTTTTGTGAAGGAAGAAAAACACATTTTCAACAGGGTGTATTTAGGAATTAAGGTACGAGATATTAAGACGACTCAGATTGTACTTGTAACTTGTAGTTCAGCTGATTTTATATTTTCAGTGAACTATGCATCGTATCGCAGCGTATTGTGATATAATCGTGTTGTGATGTATCATGTATCATGATGCGGATAGTATCGTGAAGTCCTTTCCAATATGTAAAACACAATCACATAGGTTTGAATGGCCTCTCCCTTCTCACTCTCTCATAGAGTGTGTAAGTGCTGCTAAAGATGTATACACCAACATATGATTAATAGATAATGTGATTATTCAAGGCACCAGGGCTGCCTCCGTTACGAAACAAGCTTTTCGAATTTTCCGAGGTGCTCTGCCTGTCAACCTGGATTTGACTCAGGCTGCACTGGCAGAGCTGGAGAGGAGGGAGGAAACTACAGGAGAGGTGGGGATGATGACGGGTTGGGGGAGCCATCCATACTCTCATCTTTAAGAAGAGGAGAGTCGTTTTCAGTCTCACTCTGAGACAGGCGGCCAGCGAGGCAGGAGACATTCAACTCTCTGTCTCTTTTCCCACTCTCACTTTGCAGGTAATTACGCCGTTTCGAAGGCTCATCCTGTGTGCGGAGAACAGAAAAGAGATGGAAGACTGGATCAGTTCTTTGAAATCGGTTCAGTCTAGAGAGCACTACGAGGTAAGACCCGTCTCGCTTTAGCGCACGTGTTGTGGGATGCACTAGAGCTGATCGTGGTCATATTGTTGATGCATAGTAAGCAGTAAAGATTGAATTGACTGTGTGTTACTGTGCATGCGTGATTAGCATTTGCATGGGTTTGGCTTTTTAATAGCAGTTCTTCTCGATTTCGACTTAAACAGCAAAGAATCTTCACTCTGTCTGTTTGTTCATTTCAGCTACTTTGCATGTTTTCTGCCCCTATTTCTCACGACTTCACTGTTCCTAAAGTACGTTTCATCATTCCTTGAGCATGATTATAACTCTGTTTGACAGCCACCTATCACAGATGCCACTGTGTGGAAGAAATGTAGGTGGCACTAGGTAATATACTGCACATATATTCCTTGTCAAAACGAGGGGGAGGAAACATGATTACATAAGACCCCATGCTCTGCAATACCACACCCCTGCATTTTTTCAGCACCCACACAACTGCCAAGTGGGGCGCAATCTGTTCCCTGATTTCATGTGAGCATTAAGGCATCTCAGAAAGAGTAGCACCTTACATGACTTGACCTGCGGACGAAACTTGCTTAACAGGCAGCGTTTTCCAGATTACGGACCATTGCGTGAATTCTGGTATATATTTGGAGAAGATTGTGGGTGGTACTTGTGGTACTGGGTTGTATGTGGGAGTGCTGCATCTTGCACTGACGAGACGAGAGCGTGTGTACCAACGTGCCTGGTTGCATGCCGCAGTCTTTATCTAATAAAGAAAAACATCAGCTAGTGTTGAAGTGTGATTTCTGTCAAGGGACACCCAGAAAATCTTATGCTGGTTCTGCCAATTTGTTTTAACCTCTTCTTTGCTAGACGGCACAGTTTAATGTGGAACATTTCTCAGGGATGCACAACTGGTATGCCTGCTCCCATGCCCGCCCAACCTTCTGCAACGTCTGCCGTGACAGCCTCTCGGGGGTCACCTCTCATGGCCTCTCCTGTGAAGGTAGGTACAGTTATGCCCACTTCCTTGATGCTCTCTGCCTGACTCTCGTCTCCTGGTATGCTAATGTTTCTTTAATGACAAGCTGCTGTGTTCACTGATGCTTCCTGAGTTTTGGTGCTCACCATCCCTCTTGTGAAATGTGACCGTTTTAAATCAATTCTGAAGTGATTCATGGGGACTGGGGTAGCCTAGCGGGTAAGGTACTGGACTATGGACCAGAAGGTCCAGGGTTCAAATCCCACCTCTGCCAAGCTGCCACTGTTGGGTCCTTGAGCAAGGTCCTTAACCCACAATTGCTTGGATTGTAAGACTGTATCAATTGTAAGTCGCTCCGGATAAGGGCGTCTGCTAAATGCTGTAAATGTAAACGAAGATTTCAGGGCAGTGAGGGATGGCACAGTGACCGTTAGCGGTGTGTGTGCATGTGACGGAATTGTATCCATGGTATTGTGATACATCTCGACAAAGAAGCTTCTCAAAGAAAGTTCTGGCACCGTCTCTAAAAATACCAGTACCATGCATTATGTTAATGGTCTCAAGTCATGTGGAAAGTGCTAATTAGGCTCAGAGACATGCAGATGGTGCTCCTTAAACACCTCTGCTTGTCACATGCAAAGACAGGAGGTAAAAATAGCCCCGCATTCGCACTCTGTGACCAGTAATCAGCTCTGTTTAATTTTAGCAGCTGGTTTTTTTCCCTTTCTGTGAAGGTTTTGAACATTGATTTCATATTGTATCAAAAACACAAGGCAGCACAGTGGTCAGGATTTTCGCTGATCCCTGGCCTGGCTACCCTGGTTTCCTTCTACCTTGCAAAGACAGGTGTTAGGTCTGTTGGTGATTATAAAGTGGCCCACTGTGAGTGAGTGTGTGTGCAGTCATGCCTGCATGTGCCCTGTGATGGATTGGTGCCCTGTCTAAAGCTGGTTACTGTCTTGCGCTCTGTGCTGCCGGTTATGCCCGGGGTCCTTTCATTGGATTAAACAGGGTACGATAATTAATGAATGAATGAAAAAACACAAATCCCCAAGCCTTCCATTTGAGTAAAAAAAAGCTTTTCAGCAAATACTGGACATGTATTTGTATTTGAATATGCATTTCTATAGCTATTCTTAATTACCACTAAGATGGTGTTTGTTGTGGACTCTGACAGGCGTTGTACGTTTCTCTGTCTCAGTATGCCTGTAGAAGTAGTAATTAAGGGTTGCTTTGCAATGCTATTACTTTTGTTTCTCTGTAGCCACAGCCATTTGGTCTCTGGGGTATTAATTATACCTTACAGTGTGCAAATGATCTTATTTAGCTCGTATAAAAATCTTGGAGATTTCACCTTGAGTGCTGATATTCACACCGGATTCTGCTCCTTTTAATGAAAGACTTGCGCTTGCTACAGGTGCTTGTTAAATATATGGTAGTGTTAAAAACTGTCATATACTAGCCTTGGCAAATTAATTTGTTTGCATTTGGACTGTGATTACTTAAAAGGTCTAGTATTCAACTTAGTATGACAGTACAAATCTGTAGGCTTTATTAATCGTTGTACAGACAGAACATTAGAATTAGCATTGCGCTATGACTTTGTATCACATACGCAGTTAGGTTTATAATAGTTCTGAAAGCATATTGCTAAAAACATGACCAAAGATAATTCTGTAAGGTTTGATTTGGTTAAAAAATGGTTTCAGTTGCCCTATGGACTGTGGTAGCCTAGCGGTTAGGGTACTGGACTCTAGCCCCGAAGGTCCCACCTCTGCCAAGCTACCACTGTTGGGTCCTTGAGCAAGACCCTTAACCCACAATTGCTTGGATTGTAAGACTGTATCAATTGTAAGTCGCTCTGGATAAGGACGTCTGCTAAATGCTGTAAATGTATTAAATTGACACTAGCCAAGCTCAGATATCTATGATCTTGCATATATAGATTAAGTCAGTTATTACCCTTTCCTTGACAAGTTCTCCTCTATGCTGTTGTATGACCAGCAGTCAGAGACTCTAAGGAAGCTCATTTTGATGGGGCACACTGGTCTGCCCTGTCCCTGTGTAAGCCCTGTAACTTGGTAAGCCTATGGGAAGACGGAGTAGTGCTGGGACTGTGGTGGTGCAGCAGTTAAGATACTGGACTATGCACCAACAGGGTGGTGGATAAATTCCGAGCACTGTCAAGCAAGCTTCCTGTATTGGGTCTTTGAACAAGGTCTTTAACCCTCAATTGCTTGGATTGTACCTTGTAAGATTCAGAGATGACAAGACTACTAAAATATTCTACTCAACTAAAAGTACTAATACTCTGATGAAATTTAAAAGTAAAATTACCAGTCTAAAAATCTACTTGAGTAAAAGTAAAAAGTAGCTCATATAAAATTAACTCAGAGTAAAAGTTGATAAAACAAGCAATACAGCAACTGAAGGTCTGTAATAAAGCATAATAAAGCTGTTGCCTTTCTTGCACTTGAAGGCAAAGTGGTCCTTTAAATATGGCCAGGGGCTCAATTTATTTCCTTTGAGTTTAACTTCAGCAGAATTTGGCAGGGTTTTGCTGTCGGCTGGGAATCCACCACTGGTATCTTGACTCCATCTTTCTTGTGATTTTAGTACCAGTTTGTTCTCCTGCAAATCATTCACAGGAGTCATCTCTGGGGCACATTTTTGTGTTATTTATTTACACTTAAATGTACATTGTAGTGAAGTACAATACTTCAAGCAAAACATACTCGAGTAAAAGTAACTTACAGATGTAAAAAAGTACAGTGATACCTCGGTTCTCATTGTTAATTTGTTCCAGAAGGCTTGTTGAGAAGCAAATTTTTTCCCATTAGGAATAATGTAAATTAAATAAATAGACTCCCAGAAAATCCACACTGTATAAGGCATTATATGCACACTGATTTACGAAGGGGATATTTTCTGACCAATCCAAAACCTAGCGGTTAAGGTACTGGACTATGGACCAAAAGGTCCAGGGTTCAAATCCCACCTCTGCCAATCTGCTACTGTTGGGTCCTTGAGCAAGGCCCTTAACCCACAAATGCTTGTATTGTGAGATTGTATCAATTGTAAGTTGCATCTGCTAAATGCTGTAAATGTAAAAATCTGCTAAATGCTGTAAATATAGTCTATTCTTTATCATAGCAGGCTAACCTTATAAACAGCTGAGCTTAAAACACTTATATTAACCTGCAGTTGGCCAACATCATTAACACAACGCTTATTTTATAATAAAGTGTTGAAAAATCACATGTAATCTAGTGAGTAATGGATTGAATTTGATTAACTCCCGGCACTAGCATAGCTGCTAAGCTAACTGCGGCCTGTGTTGTGGAGCATTCAATTCCTCTTTTGCTTTTGGTTGGCTCTTATAACCTTTTTAGGACTCATGGAGACTTGTTTGCTCTAAGAATACAGTACTGGAGATGTAAAAAAAAAAGAAAAACATGATTAAAAAAAGAGAGGAGATCTTCTTTTAGGGCTAGTGGGAACCTGAGTCACTGTGTACTGTGATTCGATGAGTTCAGAGGTGGTTGAGAACCGAGGTACCACTGTACTTTAAAATGTCCAAGTACACTAACTACTCAATTACAGTAATGTGAGTAAATGTAATTAGTTCCTTTTGTATCAGTTGCTGGATAAGGGAGTCTGCTAAATGTAAATGTAAATCTTAGGAACACACAAACATAATTTTTTCTCATGGGCAAGGTCATCATGGGCAAGGTCATCAGCCTCTCTTATGCCAGACACGCCATTCTGGGTGTTGGAAGAGCTTGCGAGTGCTGCTTACATGTTTTCCTGGACTAGTCGGTCAGTAGAGAATGATGTGTGACATGGGGCCCCAACAAAATAGACGTACTTGATTTCTCTAAGTGACTAATTTGATGAAGACATCCTGTCCATTAGCTTTATGTCATATACAGCCTTGCATTCACTTGACATTACTGAGTGTTCCGCAAATGGTTTACTAACAGTTCTGAGAATGACATTAGCCTTATTGATTAGAGCCTTGTTGTCAGCGCTGTGGAGAATGTTTGCTGAGGAGATTGGCTCAGATTTCAACTGAAGGGTAGAGCTATAGGGAGACAAAAAAGATGTGCTAATGCGGCTTTGGTAAGAGAAGTCTTTCCACGGTCTGGCATCGGAGGCACAATTTCAATGGATGTGTCTCCTCATTTATTATTGAGAGACATTGAGGTAGAGCGAAACCCCTTGCTGCACCCAGAATGTTCTAATGCACAATGCTTCTCTACTTTTCTGCTTTGGTAAGGAAGCAAGTACTCTGTGTGCAGTGAAACAGCAGCGAGACAAGCAGGGAAAGTGATTAGACGTGTCACCCTGAATCTTGCTAATCGAGGCCACTGGCCATATGGCAAAGCAGAAACATAATGTTATCAGATAGAGAGATGCAAGGGTTTGACTGAGTTGAATTTAACACTGACTAAATATGAGTGTGTCATATGCAGTGATTCCAGGTTCCAAATATAGCAATTTGCCAAAAGTTTCTGGACACCTGTACAAAAAACATCGTCACTCCTCTAGATTTTGAAGTTGGCCTATCTTGAAATCAGAATTCCAATTAATTCCAAATAATGCAGACAACATCACTGTATTCTGTAGCATTATCGTTACTGCAACTAAAGGGGCTCAGTGAAAACCATGAACAGCAGCCTCAATGCATTATTCTATCTCCATGAGCCTTCAGAGAAAAGGCTTCACTTTTCAGTTGGTGTTGTGCTTAAAGCTAATTCTGCTGATACTTGTCATTGATCATGGTAATCTTGTGTACAGCTGCACAGCCATGGAAATTTAAACCATTAACTCTTGAACAATTCTTATGCTTATGTTGTATCCAGAACCAGTGTGAAACAACCTAAGGCAGACCATTTTGACTAACTGCTTCAGCATCTGTAGGTTCTGTTCTGTGTGCTTGTATGTCCCTAGCTTTGGTAGAAGCAGTCAAACTGTCTTTGGAGGATGTTATCTAATCAATCAGCAACGTAATACCCAACGAGAAGAAAATTTCTAATCTGATTAAACCTGCAATGCAATTTAGTGGAGGAAATCAGGGAGTTGCCAGCCATTAGTTTATTGCTCTTCAACCACACCAGTGGTGTGGGTGGTGGAACTGGATGTGGACTCAATTTATGCCTCTTACGCTTCCATTTGGAAATCGTTTACAACCTTAAATCAGAAAAGGTTGGGACTTGCAACATGTTCTTGCAACATGTTCCAAAAAAGTTGGGATGGTAAAGCATTTGCCACTTTGTAATGTTGCTATTCCTTCTTACAACACCTAAAAGACTTTTTGGCACAGAGGATGCGAAGCAATGTTGTGTTTGAGATGTTATTTTGTCCTGTACTTCCTACAAACACGTCTTAAGATGTGCAACAGAACAGGATTGTTGTTTTTACACTTTGTTCCAAAAGTTGGGGACAGACCAAGACTGCCGACAGGCCAGTCCATTATTCGTACCCTGTTGTTCTACAGCCATGCCGTTGTAACGTGTGCAGCATGTGATTTTGCATTGTCTTGTTGAAAGTTGCGTGGATGTCCCTGGAAAAGATGTCAACTTGAAGGCAGCTTATGTTGCTCTAAAGTCTCAATGTACTTTTCTGCATTAATGCTGCTATTATAGAAGTGTAAATTACCATTTCCAAGAGCACTGACACAACCACATACCATGACAGGGCCTGGCTTTTAGATTTGTTGCTGATGGCAGTCCGGAAGATCATTTTCAACATTGGTCCATTTCTTCCAAAAAAGATCTAGATTACTTACTTGTCTCACCACAGACAAGTAAGTACCATGTATGCATGTTCGTCCACCACAGATGGTCCAAGTATGATGGACCACCCCATATTCCTCATAGCTTTGAGAAGTCTGTGCTGCTTCTGGACCTGGTTAACATGAGGCTTCTTTTTTGCACAGTAAAGTTTTAAGTGGCTTTTGTGAATGTAATTCCATAGTGCTTGCCAATGGTTTACCAAAGTAATCCCTTGCCCATGTGGTTCTGTCAGCTATTGATGAAAGACGGTTCATGATGCAGTGCCATGTGAGGGATCTGAGATTCTTGTCTTGTCTGTCACGCACTGAAATATCTCCAGAGTTCTTGAATCGATTAATAATACTATGCACTATAGAGGGAGAAATGTGTAAAAAGTTATTTGAGGAACATTGAAAAGACTCTTGGAGACTGGTTTCATACCACATCATAATTACACTCACCTGTTGACAACACCTGTTTGAAATCACATTATTATTATTATTATTATTATTATTATTATTATTATTATTAAATTTTTTTACCTCATTACTAGCCCTAAATTGCACCCGTTTCAACTTTTTTGGAATGTGTTTCAGGATTACCAAATGTACTGTATAGTATGTATATTAACAAATTAAATGGAGTTGACCAGACAAAACATGACATATCTTGGGTTCTACTGTCTACGAGGAAATAAAAGTCAATGTAAATGTAAGGCATAAGATCTAAGGAATCGATTTTTACAATTTAATTTAGTTCTTGTTATTGTACCAGTTTTCATTTCATACTTTTTCCTCTTGAAAAACATGTCTTGCGTTAGTGAGGCAAAGTACAAATTAAAATATGTTTGCTTTTAAAGTATTGGTCCTACAAATCTAACGTAATTCCTTGATTTTCGAGTATATGCCGTAGGTGAAGTGAGACATCAATGTACAGGCCAGCCCTGCTATTCAGACTCCCACTCGTCGGATTCCTTCTAAAATGACTCATAGTTCATTTCCTGGTATACAATCAAAATTCAGCATAACAGGCACTATTTATACCACAGAATTTTGGATTCCCTTGTATATTTGGCTAGGCATAGTGGTCAAGCAGTGTATACTTTGCATTCAAAATCCCAGCTCCTGTGGCTGCATTTAAAGGGTGCAACAACAATCAGTCGTGTTAATGCTCAGCACTAGATGGATATGCTTCTTTTCAAGTAGTGAATGTGTTGTGATAAATAATAGCAGACCTTCAATGTGTCCCAGAAAGGAAGAAAGTGTGCGTAAGCATTTTAAAGGAAGCAGAGACTTATTTAAAAAAGCCTACACTCTCTAGATGAAAATGGACGTTATTAAGAGTGAAAAGAGGCGAGCGTCTGAAAGACTTGCAAAATGGACACCCACTCTATGGAAATGCACTAGCTTTTCAGACTGGGTTATGTTTTGATAGCAGGTTTGTACATGCAGCAAACCGGTGAAAGAAAATTAAAAGTGCGTAAGTGTATGCATCTCTTACTGTTATTAGCAACTTTGCTAATACATTTATTTATGTGATTTCTTCTCTCTTTTCAGTGTGTAAATTTAAAGCCCACAAGAGGTGTGCTGTCAGGGCTACTAACAACTGTAAATGGACCACACTGGCCTCAATTGGGAAGGACATAATTGAGGATGAGGATGGGGTGAGGAAATGTTTGCCACTCCTGCTTTATTTCTTTCTTTTTCTATCCGTCAGGGTCATGGGGGCATCTGGAGCCTATTATATCAGATTGCCCCCTGCACCCCCCCTTCAGCCTCAGATATGATCAGTCATGTGTATGATGTCTGACCTGCCTAGAAGGCATAACTTCATCCTAGTTCACTGCGGTGGAGATGTAATGATTTGCTGCTGCCCTTCCTGAGCACCACACACCATAAATGAGAGAACATTACAGATAGTCAAACAGTGGAACAGCTATCCACTTAATGCAACACATTGTTTGTCTTGCAGATTGCTATGCCACATCAGTGGCTTGAAGGCAACCTTCCAGTCAGTGCCAAGTGTGCTGTGTGTGACAAAACGTGTGGCAGCGTGCTGCGGCTGCAAGACTGGCGCTGTCTGTGGTGCAAAGCTATGGTAAGGACTTCATATTCTAGTAAATTCAGTTATTTGTTTAAAGCCTTTAGGACCTGTGGGAAACAGAACGTTCTTTGTTATGTGACTGAGCCACCTGAACAAGCCCCCTGGGGAGGTCATGTTATTGAAACTTTGAGTGTGTCTGCTTTAACAGGTGCACACAGCCTGCATGGATCTCTACCCTCGCAAGTGTCCTCTGGGCCAGTGCAAAGTGTCCATCATCCCCCCCACTGCACTTAACAGTATTGACTCAGATGGTAGGTCTTGCGGTGATGACTTTGTTAGTAGATGTTATTCCAGCTTGCCTAAACAGTGGTACCTCGGTTCTCGTCGTCAGTTTGTTCCAGAAGGCTTGTTGAGAACTGAAAATGACAAATACCGAGCAAATTTTTCTAACAGTTGGCCAAGATTGTTAACACAAAGCTTATTTTATAATAAAGTGTTGAAAATCTCATGTAATGCAGTGAGTAACGGAATGAATGAAAATGTGAAGTAAAAGCAAAACACTTACTCTATTGATGAACTCAGGGTGCTAGCATTGCTACTAATGCTAACTGCTCAACCGGAAAACCAGTTTTCCTTTCGGGTTGGCTGTGATTTCCCTTCCTTTCTAGAAAATTTTCCTTTCGGTTGACTGCCATTACTAACCATTTTAGGACCCATTTTAGGACCCATGGGGACTTATTTGCACTAAGAATATAGTACTGTAGAGGTAAAAAAAATCGAGTTTTGGCTGAAACAAGCCATGCCGCTCGACTCATACAAGTTTAACCAAGTGCGTCAGGCACCAAGCAAACAATGAGATTGGAGACAGTTTGCTCTAGTCAAAATGAATCGAGAACCGAGTTTGACAAGTTCAGAGGTGGTCGAGAATCGAGGTACCACTGTACACTGAAAAAAAAATTACATATTACACTGCTGTTATTCTAAACTTACAATAAGGTTCTTTGTCTTATTTTAAAGGAAGGGTGTTTTCTGTATTTAAGATCCCAAGCCTACATTAATGTTTATACTGACTTGAATGGTTTATTAATGATATTCATGTTGCATAAAAACACAAAATGACAGGTCGCACCATTGCCCCTCATAGTGACTGAGTAAACATTGACCATACTCGAGGAAGATGGGTCAGTGATGGCTTCTGATTGGGTGTGCTTTTTTCTGGAGAAGACAGAGCTTTTCTAGTCCCACTCACTGCAGAAATAATAATGCTTCTTGCCTTGGCCTTCTCAGCTGGTGTGATTTGATCACGAATGTGAAGGATGTACTTGTTCCATTTCCTAAAATGTAACAGCACACAGTGGCCCTGGTTTAATAAGGGATTGCACCTAAAACTTGCAGTTATGTAAGGTGAATTACTTATATCAAGTCTTTCATATGAGCAGTGTCGTGTTCGTGTTGTGGCTTAATATCTGTGTAATTTGGGTGCAAAGTACAGGACGATGTGTATTAAAGTAGACTGAGGATTGGATGGCAGATATGTTGGAGGCTAAAATTTACATTTATTTTACATTTAGCAGATATGTTACATGCATGGTTATTTTTTAGAGGTCTGCATGGAGTGAAAGCTGATATTGTACTGTGTCCTATCAGCAACTACAAAACTGCATATCAATGTCAGATTTAGCTTTAGGTAAAAAAAAATATTCACCAATTACTGTTTATGCCTCACTGATTTTACAAAGCAACATATTGATTATTCTAGGGTGAAACAGGAGTTTTTTCCAATTGAAAACATATAGTTTTAGTCAGGTTCTTATTAGGATCTTTCAGTTATACAATGATGCAAATAATGCCCAAATATGACAAAAATGACCGTAGAAGTAGGGGCTGGTATTGGAAAGGACTTCTCGATACGCTGTGCATTATGATACATGGGTTATGATACATGGCGATATGCTACATATTGCGATTTATTGCTATATTCAACATAGTTCACTGAAAATACACTGCCTGGCCAAAAAAGATCACCACCTGGATTTAACTAAGTAAATAGTTAAATAGTTAAAAAAGAGCCCCCCATCAGGTAGTTACTACATTGGTGATTATGTTTCAGCTGGCAACAAGTTATTTAACCCTAACTGATGTAGAGAGTAGTTTCTCATTTGTTAAACAACCATGTCGAAAGACACATCCTGTGGTCGTGGAAAAGATGTTAATCCATTTCAGAAGGGTCAACTTGTGAAAGAGAGGTTCAGGGAGCATGAGACATCATTTTCACACATGGATTGGCTACCACAGAGTCCAGATCTGAACCCCATTAAGACTCTTTGGGATGTGCTGGAGAAGACTTTGTGCAGTGGTCCAAATCTCCCATCATCAATACAAGATCTTGGAAGAAAAATTAATGCAACTCTGGACAGAAATAAATGTTGTGACATTGCAGAAGCTTGCGGAAATGATGGAACAGCAAATGCATGTCGTAATCAAAGCTAAAGGCGGTCCAATGAAATATTAGAGTGTGACCTTTTTTGTCCAGGCAGTGTACAAAAACAGCTGAAATACAAGTTACAGCATGCAACCTGAGGCGTCTTAATACATCACATCATATTGATATTTCAGCTGGCAAAGTGAGTAAAAACACTGTACATCTACAGAAGCGGAGATTGTAGTTTAAACAATATTTAAAGTGTATTTTGTTTCCTTAAAAAAAAAAAGATTTTGAGCTGAAATTTATGTAGTGTATTACGAAAATAAATATCGCTGATATGATGATGATTTTTTAGCACAGCCCTACACAGAAGCAAGGTCTTGACAAGATCACTCTGTAGGGTTGAGCTGAACCGGAGAGGCCACAAGTGGAAATCGGATTCTGAAGGATCTGGAGAGATTGAGTCTCATGGAGCCAACAGTGGCAACTCGGAAAAGCCAGAATTTGAACTCAAAACCTTCAATTTAGTAGTCGAGTAGTTAAAGTATCCAAATAATTCTGGAGCTGACTATGAATAAAACAATGAACAACAGTATGTTGAAACTAAAATAATTTGACTGAGAACAGAAGCGATACATACAGTGGGGCAAAGAGGTATTTAGTCAGCCACTGACTGTGCAAGTTCTCCTACTTAGAAAGATGAGAGAGGTCTGTAATTTTCATCATAGGTACACTTCAACTATGAGAGACAAAATGAGAAAAAAAATCCAGGAAATCACATTGTAGGATTTGTAAAGAATTTAATTGTTAAAATCATGGTGGATAAATAAGTATTTGGTCCAACCCACAGACAAGCAAGATTTCTGGCTCTCACACGACCTGTAACTTCTTCTTTAAGAAAGCTCTTCTGTCTCTCCACTCGTTACTTGTATTAAATGGTATCCTGTTTCGACCTCGTTATCTGTATAAAGGACACCTATCCATTAGCCTCAAAACAGTCCAGACTCCAACTCAACCATGGCCAAGACCAAAGAGCTGTCGAAGGACACCAGCGTAAGAAAAGAAAATTGTAGACCTGCAGCAGGCTGGGAGAGTTGCATCTACCAATAGGCAAGCAGGCAAATGTGGGAGCAATTATAAGAAAAGGTAAGACATACAAGACCATTGATAATTCCCTCGCAGCTGGGGCTCCACGCAAGATCTCATAACTGTGGGATCAAAATGATCATGAGAACGGTGAGCAAAAATCCCAGAACTACCATGGAGGACCTGATGAATGACCTGCAGGGACCAAAGTAACAAAGGCTACCATCAGTAACACACTGACGCCGAGAGGGACTCAGATCCTGCAGTGCCAGGCGTGTCCCCCAATGCTTAAGCCAGTACATGTCCAGGTCCGTCTGAAGTTTGCCAGGGAGCATATGGATGATCCAGAAGAAGGATTGGGAGAATATCATGTGGTCAGATGAAACAGCTCCACCCCTCCCCTCTGAGATTTTGGTCATCAACTCCCATGGTACAGTTGTGTCGTGAGATCCTGTTTCTTTGTTGGAGGACTGGAAGAAAGTCATTCTGAGTTGCGCCATGCCTACTGTGAAGCAGGGGGGGAGGCAAACCTCATGCTTTGGGGCTGTTTTTCTGCAAAGGGGACAGGACGACTGATCCGTGTTAAGGGAAGAATGAACGGGACCACGTATCGTGAGATTTTAAGCCAAAACCTCCTTCCATCAATGAGAGCATTGAAGATGGAACATGGGTCTTCCAGCATGACAATGATCCCAAACACACTGCTCGGGCAACAAAGAAGTGGCTCCGTAAAAAGCATTTCAAGGTCCTGGAGTGGCCTAGCCAGTCTCCAGACCTCAAACCCATAGAAAATTTGTGGAGGGAGTTGGAAATCTGTGTTACCAAGTGACAGCCCCAAAAACATCACTGCTCTAGAGGAGATTTGCATGGAGGAATGGGCCAAAATACCAATGTGTGCAGTGTGTGCAAACCTGGTGAAGACTTACAGGAAACGTTTGACCTCTGTCATTGCCAACAAAGGTTATGTTACAAACTATTTAGTTGAACTTTTGTTATTGACCAAATACTTATTTTCCACCATGATATACAATTAAATTCTTTAAAAATCCTACAATGTGATTTCCTGGATTTTTTTTCTCATTTGTCTCTCATAGTGGAGTGTTCACCCATGTACTAAGCTTGCCATGTTAATAGTCTTTTGATCTCCTGATGGTGGTACTGTTGCAGCCATGAGGAGATGATCCCCGTCCAATCTACCTCCTTCAGACAAGAACGATTGCGGTTGAGACTTTGCGTGGGTCGCCACTGTGGTTGGTTTAACATATTTCTAACCATTTTTGACAGGATTTATTCCATTTCGTTTGCTCCTCTTGCACCCGTGCTGACTGCCTACCAGCCTCATGTTTTACATCTGAGCTCAGCATGTTAATTTAGAGCAAATAGCACATGTAGAAGTGAATTTGCATATTGTTTGCATGTGTCGTAATTTGTGCGGTTATCCTTAGTAACAAATTATAGTTGAGCACAGCCTGTGAGCAGATGCAATTAGGTTTCATACACAAATGAGTACTCTTTATTTGAGATCGTAGTAAATCATGTCCTGATATATTGTTTCCATCCTCCATGTTCGAGGGAGCGGTCGTGTGCTAGAGCCATGTGGAAAGGCACTTTTCCTGCAAGTCCTTTGCGCATGTAAACACAACAGCCCTACGTAGGCTGTGCACTTGGAAAATCCACGATGAAAGCAAACAGTAGAGATTTTCCCCTCCCTCCCTTCGATGTATTACTGACCTGATGCGGAGGCTTCATTGCTGAATTGTTTGTTCATCCAGCTCCATCCTAGCTCGTTTACTACAGGAGGTGTGTTTTCTAGGAAATTGCATGCTCGTTTTTATCGACGGCTAAATAACATTTCTATTTGGAATAAATGGACTCGCAGCAGTGCTGTGAGGCCCTATTAATAGCAGGGCATGTTATGATCTTACCTTCCATGATTCCGCTCCGCAGTGTGTGTGTGAATTCAGACCTGTGAACTTCACTCAGATGAACTGCTCTCACGAGGTAGGCATTAGAGCCTGGTTTTAATGGAACAGCATGCATCTGAACTCAGAATTAGTGGCCAATAATAAATGCATTGGAAATCAATTGCTGCAGTGTTATTGTTTAATAGCAATATATCATTGGCTTGCTTTGTAGCCCTAAGTGTTTGACTACTGGAATCAGATGAATGAAGGAAACACCAGCACTAACTGAAATCTTTTGAAACCTTCGGATGATTAGATGAGCAATTAGGAAAGGCATTTGGGAAAATGGATTTTTCTCTCTAGCGATTGACTAGTGTTAGCTTGTAAATGGATGTCTATGGATGTTTCTCGTCTGCTGTGATGAGACAGATTTTGCCTCCCGACTGCCTTTTTGAAGCAGATTTGAATTAATCAATACTGCGTCTGCCGCTAATGCTATTTTCACATCCCGTTTAGTAAGTAGTATGTGTTTGTGGCCGACCGATAGGGGTTTTTAATGGCTCATGCCGATATTTAGAGAGCAGGGTGACTGATGGCCTATATATAATGCTGATGTCACATTTGTATCGCAACTTAGAAAGTAATAATAATAAGAGACAAAATGGCTGAACTTAAATGAACATTTATTTCATCTATAAATGCACTGTCTCTGTTTGCCCCGTGTCTTTATTATAAATAAAACATTTTGTGTGTCAGTAAAAGCGTACTTAACAACAACCAGATAACAGCATCTTCTTGTTTCTAGAAAAAAAAAATCATACACCTAATGTGTAAATACTTGGAAAAGAATAAACAATGTTAGAGGAGTGCATCTTTTTGTTTTTAATCCCAGTCCCAGTTCAGTGCAGAAAGTTGTAATGCTGGAAACAACATTTTCTTCTTCCCATAAAAGGCCCCCCTTCTCTGAATGTTGTCTCAGCATCTATTTGTTTTTAGTCACTCAGTAGTCCCAGTTTATGATATGCAAGTTGTAATGCAGGAAGCAAGGTTTCTCTGCATTTTCTCTACTATTTTTGAGTATTGGCCTTGTGTAATGCCGATTATCTCAAAATGGCATTAATCGGCCCGATTAATTGTATTGCGAAGCCTATCAAAACCTAACCATATTTTCTCAGAGCAATGGGGTAACTTTTTGGGCAACATAGTTATTTTAGCAAGGTAATTTGAATATTATCATTGCTGTATGGTAACCTGTCTCATTCTCGTGGGTGGTGGCTGAAACGATTGGATTCATTCACCTTAAGAAGTTTCTTTTTGATGTTGAACACAAACTTTGGATCTGGCCAAAGACAGACTGTAAAGGCTTTTATTATCTCGTTAACTGATCTCTTGTGTTCTGGTCGTTTTGGGCGAAGTTAGTATTACCATCTACCATAACTATGATTTCTCTCACCTGACTGACAAATGGCTTAACAACTTAGTCCAGATAATATAAATACACAATATTAAAGATAATGAATGACTTTTCACCCAATGAATGAAAGTGGGTGGTGATAAAGATTTTTAAATACATTATTCAGAAACGGTTTTAGGGATCGGGTCAGGTTTGAACACTGATTTAAACACAGCAGGGGGTTAAAAGTCTAAATGTTTATGTTTTAAAGTCCACTGGAATGCTGCTTACTCAACAAGCCCTACATACTTTTTGAAAGTAGCTATGTATTGCTCTTCAGATGACGTCTGACAAAGCATAAACCAGGCATTTCTCTGTGTACAAGATGTGGCGGATAAGGAAGGAGGTTCCTCAAGCAGTTTCCCCTCTGTCCTCAATCCCTCACGTGCACGGGATCTCCCCCTCAGAGCTAGCCGAGTCGAAGAGCAGCAGCTTAATTGGCTGTCGCCTGCCTTTGGCATGTGCAGCTGTGTCGTGACTCAGAAGAGAGAGGGGAAAAAATAGAAAAAAGAGAGTTTGGAAACAAGAAGGAGCCCAGAGACCAGAGTCCAGACTAGTGGGAATTGGTAGTAATAAGCATTATGGAGATTAAAAGAGAAGGAAAAGAGTAGCGTTTTAAACCTCAAGGGTCCCCTTTAAGTTTGTGCTCATATAAAGACAGCATATACATGGTACGTCATACATCATGCATGTGTACTCATGCACACATTTATCAGACACAAAGTGAAAGATGTTGACATCTATCAGGCGCATGATGCGTCTCATAAACACAGTGTCTGTAGAGGCTGGTCTGTTCCCACAGTGCTCAGTGCACATGCTGCCTGCACGTGACCAGCTCTAGAAAGAGTATGAGGCAGGAGAGGAGCTCAGTCTACCCTGCTGTAATACACACACACACAAACAAACAGAGGGGAGACTGACGGTGTTCTTCTAAATCATCCATTTAAAGATCAGTATACCAGTGTTTGGAGCATTCATCAAGATGATATGTTTGCTTTAGTTGCAATCTGGGAATTGGTTGTCAGTGATTGGTTTACTTTTTGGCGCAATACTATGTGCAGAGCCTCGCAATCTGCGCATTGCTGACAAGCTGTTTTATTGTTTCAGTTCAGGCATGGTTATTGAGATTCCTTATTACTGTATAACTTTATGCATACGAGAGTGTCGTTCCTATGGCAAACGTATTCCCATTGATGCTCGTTTATTAAATTATTATTATTTTATTGCTACTGATGTGTTATCACAGAAAGCGATAGGCATGGATATTCACTCAAGGTGTCACACTCGGTTGGAAGCAGGAGACAAACGCAAGGCCACTGGCTGGTGAGGTGGGTTTTATTGACACGACATGAAATGAAGGTGAAGGCAGGGACGAAGCGGTGAGGCAGGGTAAAGGACTGGCGAGCCGTGAATCCGGAGGAGAGTGAACTGAGTGAGGGTTTAATAGTGAGGGCATGATGTGGGAAATGGGGTCGAGCAGGTGCGCGTGATCAGCAGGTGCAGCAAGCCGGGGGCCAGGCGGTGCGGGACAGATAGCCCCCCCCCACGAGTCCCGAGTCGAGCTAGGATCGCCAAGAACGAATCCCCGAGCGCAGTTCCGGGAGGTTTCCTCGAGAGCGGGGTCGCGGACCCCCGGAGGAGACTGCCAGGTCAGGAGGGCAGGCTGGCGAGCGGGACGCCGGGCGGACACCGGCGAGCGGGGGTCGCGGAGGGCAGGCTGGCGAGCGGGTCGGCGGAGGGGCAGGCTGGCGAGCGGGGGGTCGCGGAGGGCAGGCTGGCGACGGGGTCGCGGAGGGCAGGCTGGCGAGCGGGGTCGCTTAGGGCAGGCTGGCGAGCGGGGTCGACGGAGGGAAGGCTGGCGAGCGGGGGTCGCGATGGCATGTTTCATCTTCTTTCCTTCTTTCTAGGCGTGGAGTTGCAGGGGCGCGGCCGTGAACAGTGGCGGCCGTCAGCGGCAGTTCCGCGCACGGAACTGTGATCTTGCCTGTCGCGGCAATTCGACCTTGTTGATGTCTCCAATCCGTCGAGTGGGTCTGACCTGCACCAGCCGACACTGCTCAACACACATCAGGCTGCGACGTGAGGGGACAGGCTGGCTAGCGGGGTCGTCGAGGGAAAGCTGGCGAGCGGGGTCGCCGAGGGAAGGCTGGCGAGCGGGGTCGCCGACGGAAGGCTGGCGAGCGGGGTCGCCGACGGAAGGCTGGCGAGCGGAGTCGCCGACGGAAGGCGGGAGGCTGGCGAGCGGGGTCGCCGACGGGAGGCTGGCCGACGGGAGGCTGGCGAGCGGGGTCGCCGAGGGTAGGCTGAACAGAGGCGGTGAGGTCCGCGGCGGTTGGAGGCAGCAGCGACTTCGAGAGACGCAGGGCGAGCCCGTTGAGCGAGCGGATAAGCGCGTCGAAATCCACGGCTCCGCATCCTGAGCCGCCTCCCCAAGCCGGGCACGGAAGTTGGCGAGCCACCGTCCTTCGGTGGACTCGCGGCCAGAGCCAGTAGCCGCTGTCTCCATATCGGCGGATTCAACTGTCACACTCGGTTGGAAGCAGGAGACAAACGCAAGGCTACTGGCTGGTGAGGTGGTTTTATTGACACGACATGAAAGGAAATGTGAAGGCAGGGACGAAGCGGTGAGGCAGGGTAGGGACACCGTGAATCCGCGAGGAGAGTGAACTAAGTGAGGGTTAAATAGTGTGGGAATGATGTGGGAAATGAGGAACAGGTGCGCGTGATCAGCAGGTGCAGCGAGCCGGGAGGCCGGCGGGCGTGACACAAGGACAAATAAATGCATTTTTTCTTTGTGTGTATTATATCACCAAACCAGCTGAAGACGTTCACTGGTCAGTCATTAAAGCTGTAGCTCTTACTGGAAGGGAAGGCCAATTTGCTGTAACACAAGCTCTTAGTGAAGTGACTCAGATTTCTTTTTTTATGTGCTGTTAGTCACCGTTCTTGCATAACTCTTAATTTCCATCTTCAAGGTGTAAAATCATGCATATTCCAATATTCATTCAGTGATTCATACTTGTGAAAACAGCTCAGCACTTCTGGTTTCTGACATGAACTCATAACCAGTGTTTTTTTCCCCTTCTGTTTCTGTCCAGGCTTTTGGAAAGCTACATGCCCCCCTTCATGTGCTAGTCCATTACTAGTGTTTGTCAATTCCAAAAGTGGTGACAACCAAGGAGTGAAGTTCCTACGGCGCTTTAAACAGCTGCTCAACCCTGCTCAGGTCTTTGACCTGATCAACGGTGGACCTCATTTAGGGTGAGTCACACCAACACCATTAATTCAATGTACCATTTTCAAATTGAAATGATTCAGCTCTAAAAGCTACTTAGTTGGTTGCATGGTAGGGTTGTGTGATACAGAGATCATAAGTAATGCAGACCAATATGGGTTTTTAATATAGATAATATAGATAGAGAGAAGGGTGACCAATATCTGATATGTAATGCTGATATCACTTTTTTTTTGCAACTGATAAAACAAAGAACAATAAATGAGTCACCATGTGCTGCACTTAAATGAACATTTATTTAAGCTATAAATGCACTGTCTCTGTTTTTTATGAATAAATAAATTAGTTTTATTGCTCTTAACTACAACATTTATTATCAGATAACAATATCACGTTCTTTGACTTGCAAAAAATAAACAATGTTAGAACAGTGCACATGATATCTGCGTCTTTTTGTTTTTAATTCAGTTCCAGTTAAAAGCAGTGAGCTGTAATGCCAGAAACATAGTTTTCATCTTCTCATAAATGGATCCACCCTCACTGAATGTTCTCTCAGCATCTCTTTGCTTTTAGTCACTCAGTAGTCCCAGTTTATGAGCTGCAAGTTGTAATGCAGGAAACAAGGTTTCTCTGCATTTTCCCCACTATTTTTGAAAAGTGGATATATCGGCCCATATAAGTGCAGATAAATGGCATTAATCGGCTCGATTAATAGCCCGATAAATGAATCAGTCTGTCACTAATCGTAAGAGCCATCATTCTAAACACGTTTTGTTACTTGCACTGAAAATGCTGACTTTGTATCCCATGGTGTTTCAATAACCAGACACTACTTTATTTGCTAGACTGGTTCGTACAAAAATCCAAAATCCCATAAAGAGCAGGTCCTTAAGACATGGACCATCTTTGTTTGTTTGGCAGCATAGTTTGGATTTTATACAATGGATACGGCACAATCAACATTTTTTTCAAAACATGCAAAGACAAGACTGTAGGCGCCATTATCCAGAGTGAACTGACACATTTTCTTACAATCCAAGCAATTGTGGCAGCTTGTCAGAGGTGCGAGTGGTCTTTCTGCTCCATTGTCTAGTACCTTAACCACTAAGTCACCACAGTCTCACCATTCTCTAAATATGAGAAAACAACCAAATGTTGCAAAGACATCACCGATATTTAAACAAAATGGTCAAACAGTAGGGCTTTAATTAACTTCTATAAATTATTGATCATTGCTACTACTTACCAAGTCCCAGACATTTTCTAACACCATAATTCCTTCTCAAATTGGAAGTAGCCTCAGGCATACGCAAGCTTGCAAACAGCTCCACAGTTATGGGCACCCCTTCACTTGGTACTTTCTGTTACCTCCCTTTGCCAACATGACAGCACTGATTCTTCTCCTATAACGCTTAATGAAATTGCAAAATATAGATCAAGGTATCTGAGACACTTCACAATACAAATCTCTCCAGTGCCTTCATTGCCCAAAGGTCTCTCTTGTGAACGGTCCTCTTTGTCTCAGGAAACAGGGTTTCAGTGAGGTTTAGCTCAGGGTCTGAATGGCCACAATATCCATTTTGTGTGGATATTTTCAAATGTTGGAGGGAAAGTTATCATCACAGAGTTATATCTTGCATTATCATGTCTTTTTGGTGATCGAATTGTGTTTGGTTTTCACTTAACCACATGAAAAGTCAGGTTTAAAAAGTGAAGATGCATGTGATCAGATCGAAACCACATTCGCAGGTGATCACAGACAGATCTTGACCACAGTTAATACACGTGTAAATGGACTGCATCTTCTATATCCACATTTTTTGGTGAGAGGACAACATGAACCCCCACCTGACCTCAAAACCTTTTATATTCTCCCAGACCTGGTTCCCTTTTAGCAATGTAATGGAGTAGGAGTGCCTTCACTGTTTGACACACATCCCAGATACTTGTAAATAATGCTTTGCTTTGCTAAAAACATGGAGCGAGATACTGGAGTCACTGCAACACCTGTATGACCGAACACAGGTGGGTTGTTTTTCTCTAGGTCAGTGGCCACACTTTGCCACAAGTTGAGTTAATGAATGGCATCGTACAAAAAGAATGACATGTACCGGTACTCTGCATCTGTGAAACCATCCACGATTCTCTTCCTCCAGTCGTGACTTCTCTCTTGCGTCCAAAACATTCTGTGAACAACGCTGACCACTGGATAAACTATACCAGCTACCAACCAAAGCCAGAAGAGAATCTGGAAAGTGTATCCAGATACAATCTGGATATGAAACTCATGTTAATGTAGTTTGTAAACAGGCCAACAGAACCTCCACAGTATTACAGATTAATTCATTCATTCACTTTCTTTTCCGCTTAACCCTGAACAGTGTCGTGGGAGAGCCGGTGCCTAGCCGGCGACATTGGGTGCAAGGCAGGAACATCATTAGACAGGGCGCCAATCCATCATAGGGTACAGACACACAGTCATTCACACCTTAGGGCCAATTTAGTGTAATCAGTTAACCTAAAGCATGTCTTTGGACTGTGGGAGGAAACAGGAGTACCCGGAGTAAACCCATGTGGACATGGGGAGGACATGCCGACCTCACACACAAAAGACCCAGACTGCTCCACCTGGGATCAAACCCAGGACTTTCTCCCTGTGAGGCAACAGTTCTACCCACCAAGCCACCTTGCCGCCCATAATCTCACAGGTTATCCACCATATTGCGCAGTGGTTATTAGTTTTTTTCTGTGTGACGAGCTTTCTTTTTACACCAGGGTGGAAGAGTTGTGCAAGTGGTTAGTGCGGTCGCCTCCCAGCTCCAGAGATCCCTGGTTCAATTCCGACCTTGCACTTTTCCTGTGTAGCATTTGCATGTCCTCGTTGTCTCTGCATGGGTTTAGTCCGGGTACTCCTTTTTTTCCCACATTCCAAAGACATTCAATAGATTAATCGCTTACTCTAAACTGGCCCATTGTGACTGTGTGGGACTAGTATCGATGTAACCTTGCTCCTGTCGTGAATAGCCATCGATGCTGATGGAATGTTAAATTAACCAACATCTTTTTACACCAATGCCAGAAAGCTCTTTTTTGATCACAGAATCTGGTAACAAACTGACAAGATGGAGTACCATCTAACAAACTCTGGGTACATGTGTTCGTAACTTGATCTTGAAAATCTATCTGGTACACCTTCCAGATAAAATGTTGTCTTCAAATGAGTTTTTCTTTTTCAGGCTGCGCTTGTTTCAAAAGTTTGATAACTTCAGAATCCTCGTATGTGGAGGTGATGGCAGCGTTGGCTGGGTCCTGTCTGAAATTGATAAACTCAATCTTCATAAACAGGTACACACCAGTCTCTGTGCTCGGATAGATTATTATGAAGGTGTTCAGTGAAAGATGATCCAGTAGACTGAAAGCGTGTACTCTTGTTGGCAGTGCCAGCTGGGCGTGTTGCCTTTGGGCACGGGGAATGACCTGGCACGTGTATTGGGCTGGGGTCCATCATGTGACGATGACACTCAGCTTCCTCAGATACTGGAGAAACTGGAGCGAGCCAGCACCAAGATGCTGGACAGGTATAGTGCCCGTTGTGATTTATGAGAATACAGAACACTCCAGAGCCTTAAACTGTGCTCTTTGATTCTCGTAGATGAACTGTCATTGATTAAAATACTTTCACTGATGCAGGAATGAAGCCTGTGAGGATGAGCACATGTAGCATTATACTGAAAAGGACTTATTTTCAAAGAGCTGTGTCAATGTCAAGTGCCTTCACTTTCCTAGTTTTAGAATGTATTTCGATACACAATGTCATTATCTACTGTATGTAAAAACGAATGATTTACTTGACTGATAGAGCATGCCTCAGTCCTAACACACACTTCTGTGCTGATAAATGTTTACAGCAAACTCTCTACATGTTTCTTTATGCACATACTGAACATGCAGCTGTTCTCTGCAATTAACAGGTGGAGCATAATGACGTATGAGATTAAAATACCTCCCAAACAAAGCTGCCCTGCCACACCAGAAGAGACGGAGGACTGCCAGGTACCTGATCCAACACCCACACAATTGCTCTTGTCTACACTGTATAATAGCCAAAAGGTTTGTGGACATGCAAAATGATCTAGGCTTTCTACCAGATTTTGGAGAATGACTGTGAGTTCAGGCACCGATGTTGGACATGCATTTTATAATCCGATAACTGCACAAAGTAATAACCGGCAATAACCGGATTTCTAGCTTGTAGCCAGCCAGTAATCTCATAGAAGGATGTGAATAAACTTCAAACTTGAATTATTCAATAATGAAGTACTTTGAGCATGTACTGTGATTCAGAGTCTCCCAAAAATGGTTGGTAGCTATTTCATGCATGCTGTATTTAATTCCAGGGTTGCCAATTCCTGCGTGAGAAACTAGCAACCAGATTTATGGGAACAAGGCCGAAAAGAAGTTTCGTAGAATATCTGGCAACTGTGTTTGTTTCGGCTAGCTGCTTCCAGGACAGCTCTGTACTATATTTACGTTTACGTGCATGCACAGACTGAGAAAGGGTATACAGGCGCTGAGAAATCCGATTATTGAGAAAATCCTGCTCTCTTTATTAGCTTTCTAGGCCTTAATCCAATCTGAGAAATCGGAAGTATGCTGTTCACATGACTACTTGAATAGTCAGATAACTCCAGAAATCCGATGATGACAGGATTATTAAGTGCATGTAAACGCACTCACTGTTGGCATTGTAATTCATCTCAGGTCTCTGGTGTTAAGGCAAGTGCTCTGTGCAAGCCACTCAAGGTGTTCCTCAAAGTTGGCAAACTATTTCTTTATTATCTTAGTCTTAGTAGGGCAGGGTGGAAAGCTGATGAAGTGACTTTTATGAAAGCATCCTATTGAGAAGCACTTCTCGGTAGTACATCCCATTCTAATGCCGCTATTTGTGTGTGGATCCCATGCCCAGTATGCTTCAGATTATAAACCTCTTAGCACTGTGCATGGCTGAAATAAGAGTTTTATAATTAGAAGGGGTGTCAACATACTTTTGGCCATATAGTGTGGGTTAATGCAAGGACTCATTAACTGATTAAGTCATTTACTGTAATGGTGTTCGACTCCACCAGCCTTTAGAGGAAATGATCTGTAATGCTGCACTGTGACTTTAGTTTCAGATAACAGATTACGAGGATTCGGTTGCTGCTCATCTCACAAAGATTCTCAACTCCGATCAGCACTCTGTGGTCATATCCTCAGCCAAGTGAGTCTGCCCTCTCTATATTCCATCATGATTTGCAGATCAAATCATGGAAAAAGTGAACGTTCCTCTGCTCTCTCCATCAGGATCCTGTGTGAAACAGTAAAGGACTTTGTTGCTAAAGTGGGGAAGTCCTATGAGAAGAGCACTGAGAACATGGAGGAAGCTGAAAGCATGGCCCTGAAAGTAAGCATGACTTCACCAGTTAAGTTTAGGGAAGCTAAAGCGTTCAAGAGGTTTTAGTCCATTTATCACATTTCTGTTAAAGATAAATTGACATGTTCCATAGTAGTACATTTTGGAGTCAAATTTAAGAATAAAACTGGGAGACACACTGCCTGGCCAAAAAAGGTCACACACTCCAATATTTTGTTGGACCGCCTTTAACTTTGATTATGGCACGCATTCGCTGTGGCATCGTTTCCACAAGCTTCTGCAATGTTGCATTCATTTTTCCCCAAGATCTTACATTTACATTTACAGCATTTAGCAGACGCCCTTATCCAGAGCAACTTACAGTTAGTACAATCTTACAATCCAAGCAATTGTGGGTTAAGGGCCTTGCTCAAGGACCCAACAGTGGCAGCTTAGCAGAGATGGGATTTGAACCCTGGACCTTCTGGTCCATAGTCCAGTACCTTAACCGCTAGGCTACCACAGTCCCACTTGTCCCATCTTGTGTTGATGATGGGAGATTTGTACCACTGCGCAAAGTCTTCTCCAGCACATCCCAAAGATTCTCAATGGGGTTCAGGTCTGAGCTCTGTGGTGGACAATCCATGTGTGATTAATGATGTCTCATGCTCCCTGAACCACTCTTTCACAGCTACTCAGAAGCTACTCACTGCACCAGTTAGGCTTATATAACTTGTAGCCAGCTGAAACATAATCACCAATGCAGCCAATCCAGGTAGTGATGTTAGGTAGATCCAGGTAGTGATGTTTTTTTGGCCAGACAGTGTATTTCTTAGTCAGTAATTTAAACCTGTCAAAATAAATGAGCTTTTATAGCATTTGGCTTGCTCTTATTGCAAATGACATACTAAAGATCCAAAATACTGTAACATAAATAAAAAGGGTATTTTAAATTTTATTTACAATTGGACAGGTACATACACATACCATCGGCATTTACTGCTTGTTGCAAACAAGTAGCGTAAAGTCATACACACATATGAGTAACTTGCACAAAAAAGTCTCTAAACACATCAACTGAGTTAGAACACTTTTTAGTCCAAATGTGACTTAATGAGCAAGTAAGCACAGGCTCATGCTCTTAAAGTCTGACTGCTGCCTCCGCACATGGATCTGCAGCATTGAGTGGAGGTTCTATGCTCTTGGCACGATCGCATGGTGGTTGTCCTGCAAAGCCTCTGCACAGAACCGCGATATACTGGACGAGAACATATCGCAGGGAGTGATAGGTTGAGGGCAGAATGCGCACTGCACTATAATAATGCGCTGCCATACTGGGCAGCGTAACAGTACACAACTAAGCAATTCACATAGGAATCTTTAAAAATTAATGAGTAAAATATGGCAATTGGGGTTCAGTACAGTATTGTATCTTTGCCGCAGGCAGGCCAGTCCAGTACCCATACCCTCTTCTTGGACTGTGTTGCAGGCCTGAAATGCAGGAATGGATTTTTATTAACAAACGAAATGAAATTGTTTAGACAAAACATGAAATATCATTGCTGTCTGTAATGAAATAAAGTCAAAGTAAATGTAAGAAACACGGTGTGTTTTTTTTAAATATGCATTTTCCATACTGTCCCAACTTTTTCTGATTTGCGGTTGTATAATTTTGAAGACCTTGGCTGTTAAAGTGAATGGATCCTGATCGGATGGATGTTAAATGGCGCATACATTCATTCAATCATTTTCATACCTGCTTAATCCAGCTCAGGATTGTGGGGTGCTGGGCCCTAATTGGCAGCACAGGGAGTATGGTGGGAACCAACCCTAGATGGATCACCAATCTCAGGTCACATGGGAATCACAGGATGACCCACTCACTCACAATGTGACACAGTACATGTCTTTAGAATGTGAGAGGAAACCGGAGTACCCGGAGTATCTCTGCGCTTATTACCAGTGGTGTATGCTAGCACGCAAGCCATGTCTAATAAGCTAGCTCATAATGTTAGACACAAATTGATTCCATTACTAGAGTCTTGTTTTGGATAATTACATTCTCAGTCATGTAACAAAATAAATATTTACATAACAAAACAAATTTGCTCACAGCTTTGCTAAATAATTACTAACATAGGAGCTACACCTGATACCGTTCGGCAGCTGTTTGAAGATTGAGGTCGACTGATTAATCAAGTGGTATCATGTGTAGCTCTTTGGTTGGAATCTAAAGCTGCACCAGCCCTTTGTGGATAATATTACCCATTCCTGCTCATAATTTCAATATCAGGTGCTTTTAGCTCAAAGTGGGGGCAAAGCTTCAACTTCATGCTCCCAAACCTAATTTTGTCAGCTACTTGGAAAGTCTGTGTGGTAAATGGGGAAAATGTAGCTTGTGCTGTAACAAAATCTGACCACATGCAAACCTTGGCTGGTCTTCTTTCTGTGTAGTGTACAGTCCTGAATGAGAAGCTGGACTCCCTCCTGCAGACCCTGAACACAGAGGCCCAAGCCTTGAGTCCTCCTTCCCTCACGACTCCACCTATTGTCGAGCAGGAGCTTGAGGAGGAGGGGCTGGAGGATGAGGATCTGAGCGAGGAGTCTCTGACCGAGTTAAAGGAGAAGCTGGAGGAGAACTTGACTGAGAAGGATGCTCCGCACAAGCTCTTCAGGCCACGGGAGCAGCTCATGCTGCGTGCGAACAGCCTGAAGAAAGCAGTCCGGCAGATCATCGAGCAGGCTGAGAAAAGTAATAGAAACAGAGAGACATGACTGAGATGTTTGTTATGGTTATAAAGTGTTTTGCAGTAATGATTACTAGTGTGGTGTCTTCAATCCCTTGGTAGAGGTAGAAATGGATAACTGGTTGAAATAAGTAATGCTACATGCTAAAAACATGGGGTTTTATTACAGAAACTTCCACCATTTATTTTCAAAAGCCAGTCACCTGCCACTTGCAACTGGTGAAGGCCAGAGTGTTCTTGGATGTGAACTTTAGTTTATACAGTATCCCAAATAAATATCATCTGTGCAAACTGCAATATTAATAAACAGTAAATCAAGAACAGTTACAGTTCTAAGGAACTACTAAACAGTCTTGGCAGGACGAGTTCTAAATAATTCTGTATTGTTAATGTATCCATTTGGTTACCAGTTAAGACTTATTACTGTTTCATATAGATAGTTCCCAGCTACTATGGTTATAAATAACTGTCTAGGAGCATTGGAAAGATGGTTTCCAAGTAAACAGACATTAATACAAGAGATTCCTGCTTTAGATGTTGATACAGTGGGTGCAAAAAGTCACTAGTGAAATTGCTTCTGTTTTGCACCCATCTAATACACAATGTATTTCTTACAAATTCTTTAATCAGCATAGCCATTTGACTGAAATGTTGAAATCTTAAAAAATCTTCTGACAAATTTGTAAATTAATTAGTATTTGGCATGTACCTGCTTTTGCTGTAATGACAGTGTGTACTCGAGCTAGCATGGATTCCAAGGGTTTGTGCAAACTCTTATGATCCATATTATCTTGTGATGGTTACTGAATGCTTGGCTTTCTCTGTCTTCAAGTGCCCCCATTAATGATTGATAGGGTTTAGGTCAGTGACAGTCAGAACTCCTTGTTCTTCTTTGGTCTTTAATAGTTGTTACAAAGCTTTAATTTGTGTTTTGGGTCAGTGCTGCAGTATGAATTCTTCCCCACAAACATCCAAACAAGAATCTTTATTAGTGGTCTCAGACTTTCGGACCCCATTATATTTTTGGAGTTTGGTGGCTTTTGGTTGGATGCAACAAAATGGTGTAACAAATGTTATTATTTAGTTTGAGATATTCCCATGAATTCAGAGGCAGGTTCTTCTTCAATACTACACTGTTTTAACACCTCAGCTCATAAAATTAAGGGTCATAGGGGGAAAAAGATTCTAAGTGCCAATTAATAGTTGGTCAGCATGTTGGTGCAATGGTTAGTGCTGTCATCTCATCACTCCAAAGATAACCAGTTTGATTCCTGGCCTGGACTCCGCCGTTGTGGAGTTTACATGTTCTCCCTGTGTCTGTGTGGATTTCCCCCTGAAAAATCTGGTTTCCTCCCACATTCCAAAGGCATGTGTTAGGTCAACTGGCAACTCTAAATTGTCCCAGTTTGAGTGAGTAAGTTTGACTGTGTGCCCCCTTTCATGGCCTGGCACCACATTGTCCCTGTGACCCTGGATTGGATTAAGTGGGTATGGAAAGGGACAGTAGTTTAAGCACTCTTAGTAAGATCTTAGAGGAGGTTTACGATAGCTAAAATGTTCACTTTCTGCCTCCTAGTGGTGGATGAACAGAATGCTCATACAGAAGAACAAGACTTGCAGTCTCCTATAGAGATCACCAAGGATGTGGAGGAGGAAAACAAAGACAATGAGAAGGATGAGGACACTAAAGAACTGGAGAGTGTACCCTGTAAGTACAAACTATACACACACTAGTGGCTTCAAAATGATATCAAATCGTAGGTATTTAAACGCGTGTTTAGTAGCACACTGACTGTTGGGCTTGTGCAGAGAGAACTGTCCCAGCAATGTACTGAGTTGAGACATAGTACAACTGCAGGGCAGTTGCTGGGCCCTTAATATAAGCCGATACATTATATTAATGATTTAAATCATATAACATTAAAGACACAATATGGACTAATATTGGCTACAGATTCATGGGCACAAAAATGAGCCAAACTGCAAAATATTAAGCCTTTAATGGTCTCAACAGCAAGTAACTGGTCAGAACATTTACAACGATTAATAGGCAAAGTAACCGTGTCTAGTATGGGATGGTCTTTCCCTTGGATTTTCTTAAATGTTTTAATCTTTTGGATGATGATGGTGGTTTTCGTGGTGTGAGCAGGAGCATTGTCTTGTTGAATAATAGCGTGATTGTTCTTCTTTTAGAAAGCAACTTCTTGATTTTGGAATTCAAGCTTTTCTGGAATATTTTCCTCTACTCCAAAGCATTAACTGATTTTTCACAGTGAAGCAGCTCACCGTACCAGCAGCTATAAACACTCCCCACATTATTTACACCTCTACTTCCATGTTTAATGATTGTGGAGATGATTCACTGTTGTATTTCTCCCGAGATCTTAGAAGACACCTCTCTGGCGACACAAATTGTGATTCATCAGTCCACATAACTCTTCTAACCCACTCTGAATCAAACTTTCCATATTCTACCAGAAAGACCTCTCTGGTTTTTGTAAATAACAGTGGCTTTGTAACACATCTTGTAGACACAAAGCCTGCATTAGACAACCTTCTGGTTGTTGTTTTCTTGAAAGAGTCTTGTTTTCTGAGGTCTTGATTTCTTATGAAGGTTTTTTTCCTGTAATTGAAAACTATAAATTTCAGCAGATGGTCGTCTGTGTTTTTAGAGACGTTGGCCCATCAAAATCCTTTTTTTCTGGCAACATCACCCATTGATTCAAGGTCTTTGACCTATTCTCTTAATAGCTGATAGTGAAATGTGGATTTGGTGGGCCTTCGGGGTCTTGTAAATTTCAGAATAGCTGCAGTTGGCCTGAAGAAGACCAGCTATGCTCACTGCAGCAATGAGCAGTAACAAGCATATGGTAGCACAGGTCTCAGAAGTGCATTTTCTTAGTCGTTTTTAATTTTCTGACCAATGGCCATTAAAAGCATTTTTAGGGTTGGCGCACATATTTTACCCAAGAATGTACATGTTTACTTAGTTATTTAGGATCACAGGAATATGCGCCTGTAGCAAGAACGTATTACCCTACTTCCCAAGAAAAAAACAATTCGAAATGGTGGAAATGTCTACCATTGAAAATGAAAATTAATGTGCTTCAGAAATGAAAGAGCTGATGACTGTTGATGTTCAGAGCAAACTGTTTTTAGCACGGTCTCAGTCCCGTGAATCACTCCCAACAAGGTCAGTTCAAGTTGAGTGAAGACACAGCTGCTAAACAAACAGAAGTGCTTGAAACATAAATTCCACCAAATCTTCTGCCTTTGCTTTTAGTGACACAGCACATGCATGTTTAATTAATGGGTGTTTTATTTGTGAAGTCGCACAACCTGGTAAAGTAATATATTATGGCTGAATGTGTGAATGACACAAAGCTGGGACATGGCGGGTTAAAGGTAACCTGATAGCGGTATGAAGCGCCTTTAGAAGTTGTTAATTTCTGAAAGAAATGTGATGCTGCCCTCTAGTGTTTACAGCTTATTAAAGTATTACCCGTAATGACGCGAGTGCAAACTACACTAGCCTGTCCTTACTGTATTTATCGTGAAAATTTACAGTAAGTTGGACAGTTTGTGACAGTCTGCACAGACAAACAACCCAACTTATAAATATAACTATAGTACATGTACAAACATTGCATACACTGATCATTGTTTACATTCATTTGCAACCTAAATGTTCTGTGAACAGACACTGCCTGGCCAAAAAACAAAGGTCACACACTAATATTTTGTTGGATCACCTTCAGCTTTCATTATGGCATGCGTTCGCTGTGGCATTGTTTCCACAAGCTTCTGCAATGTCACAACATTTATTTCTCTCCAGAGTTGCATTATTTTTTCCCCCAAGATCTTGTATTGCCGATGGGAGATTTGGACCACTGCACAAAGTCTTCTCCAGCACATCCCAAAGATTCTCAATGTGGTTCAGGTCTGGACTCAAGCGTCTTTGGGTTGTGGTGGAAATTTGCTTCATGGATGTGAAGGTGACAAATCTACAGTCGTATGAAAAAGTTTGGGCACCCCTGATAATTTTCATGATTTTAGTTTATAAATCATTGGTTGTTCAGATCAGCAACTTGAGTTAAATATATCATATAGCAGATGAACACAGTGATTTTTGAGAAGTGAAATGAAGTTTATAGGATTTACAGAAAGTGTGCAGTAATTATTCAAACAAAATTAGGCAGGTGCATAAATTTGGGCACCCCAACAGAAAAATGACATCAATATTTAGTAGATCCTCCTTTTGTAGAAATAACAGCCGCTAAACGCTTCCTAGAGCTTTCAGTCTGGATTCTGGTTGAAGGTGCTTTGGACCATTCTTCTTTAGAAACATCTCCAGTTCAGTCAGGTTTGATGGTTTCCGAGCATGGACAGCCCACATTTTTCAGTAATATTCATGTCTGGGGACTGAGATGGCCATTCCAGAACGTTGTGTACTGGTTCCTCTGCATGAATGCCTTAGTAGATTTTGAGCAGGGGTTTGGGGTCGTTGGCCTCGGTGCAACTTTGTCACTGATTCTTGAACATTGTTCTCAAGAATCTGGAGATATTAACTGGAATCCATGCGACCCTCAACTTTAACAAGATTCCTAGTACCTGCACTGGCCACACAGTTCCACAGCATGATGGAACCGCCACCAAATTTTTTACTGTGGGTAGCAAGGTGTTTGTCTTGGGATGCTGTGTTCTTTTTTCGCTCCTTGTTATGTCCAAATAACTCAATTTTAGTTTCATCAGTACACAGCACTTTATTCCAAAATGAAGCTGGATTGTCCAAATGTGCTGTAGCACACCTCAAGTGACTCTGTGGTCTGTTGTGGCGTGTCTGCAGAAAAGGCTTCTCTGCATTACTCTCCCATACAGCCTCTCCTTGTGCAAAGTGCGCTGTATAGTTGAACGATGAACAGTGACACCATCTGCAGCAAGATGAGGTTGTAGGGTCTTTTGGAGGTGGTCTGTGGCTTGACTATGACTGTTCTCACCATCCTTCGCCTCTGCCTATCTGAGATTTTTTCTTGGTCTGCCACTTCGGGAGTTCCTAACTAGAACTGTGCCTGTGGTCTTCCATTGCCTCACTATGTTCCTCACAGTGGAAACTGACAGCTGAAATCTCTGAGAGAGCTTTTCCCTTTCCCTGAACCATGATGTTGAACAACCTTTGTTTTCAGGCCATTTGAGAGTTGTTTTGAGGCTCCCATATTGCCACTCTTCAGAGAAGATGCAAAGAGGAGAAAAACTTCCAATTGGCCACCTTAACCCTTTATCATAGTTGGACTCACTTGTGTATGTAGATCAAGGGTCAGTGAGCTTACAAAACATATTTTGTGTTCCAATAATTAGTGCTAAAGGTATTCAAATGACAAGGGTGCCCAAATTTATGCACCTGCCTAATTTTGTTTGAATAATTACTGCACACTTTCTGTAAAACCTATAAACTTAATTTCACTTCTCAAATATTCTGTTCATATATGATATATTTACCTGAAACTGCTGAGCTGGACAACCAATGATTTATAAAGAAAAATCATGAAAATGATCAGGGGTGCCCAAACTTTTTCATACCACTGTACGTGATGCTGTCATGTCAATATGGAGCAAAATCTCACCTTGTTGAATCTATGCCATAAAGAGTGGCAGTTCTGAAGGCAAAGGGAGTCTAACCCGGTGTTAGCAAGGTGCCCCTAATAAAGTGGCCGATGAGTGTATTTTATTTGCCTACTGTGAACAGAATTACAAATTGAGAGACTTCCTCATACATTTACATTTACAGCATTTAGCAGACGCCCTTATCCAGAGCGACTTACAACTGATACAGTCTTACAATCCAAGCAATTGTGGGTTAAGGGTCTTGCTCAAGGACCCAACAGTGGCAGCTTGGCAGAGGTGGTATTTGAACCCTGAACCTTCTGGTCCATAGTCCAGTACCTTACCCGCTAGGCTATCACAGTCATACAGTATTGCTCATTAATGTGCGATTCCATTGCATAACCACTAGTACAGTGTAACTGTGTAGTTTGAGGACATATATGGCACACACAATAACAACTTGCACATGCTGTTTCTAATAAAAGTGCTTAAAGGAATGAATCCTTTGCCTTTATAAAAAGTAGTTTTCTGGTAATGAATACTGAGTGTTTTGTTTTTATAATTTTTACAGAGTATTAAATGTATGCTGTTGAAGGCTATATAGTCCACATGTATGGCTTTTTAAAGAAATAAGCATTTTTCTGATGTTCGATTCTGCTGGCACTCGGTGTGTCAGTTCATCCCAAGGGCCTGGATTTTGTCTAGACCAGTTTATTTCATCCACAGTAAACACAGCAAATACATTTTTATATGGACATCTCTTTGTGCACATGGACAATGTAATGCTAACATGACAAAGAGCTGTCCTGATACTGTTGCCACAAGGATGATAGCTCACAATTATTTAGAACGTATGTATGTATCGCATTAAGAGGTTACAATTTCCATTTAGAGGAACTTTAGGGTTCAGCCCAAATCCTGAATTGCAGTTGAAGTGTCCATCAGCTGAAGTGTCCATTGGCTTGTAGTTATTTGAGCTCTTTCTTGCATGTTTAATAAACGTTTTGGCTATTCAATAAATAGATTTGCCATTAATTCCACCACCCCAGTAATGTAAAGCAATGTTTACAGGCTTTAGAAGTTTGTGTTTAGAGGGTCTGAATCCCAAAGGCTGTGTGTGATGTGTTTGTACTGGATGTGCAATTGTGTGCTAGACAGTGGCGTGTCCTGTTTAGACAAAGGCCAACTTCCCACTTGTCCATGTCCAGTATAGAATGAAAGCCTGTGTGTATTCTCTACACTGCTTTTCTGGCTACAGATCATGTCCTGTTTTACGTGGTGCTGAGTTACTGTTTAGGTTTAGACATTTATTCTGCTTAAATCTTTTTTTTTAGCTATAAATGATGGTAATCTGATTGAAAATGTGTCATGTAGACACTTTATTTTTCACATAATACACAATATACGAATTTTGCCTTCTAGTTCACTGTGGTTTTCAGGGGGTGGTGGTTGAGTCCATCATTACAGTACTATGTACAGTCTTAACGAGACAAATTTCCATACATGCACTGACGGATTACTGTGAATGTGACCCGACACAAGTTTATTGACATGATTTGTAGCCTTGTGTTATGTAGTTTTAGGTTTGGAAATGTAATTAGCAAACTCCCACGGGTGTAAGTCTGTAAATACAAGCCTTGTCCATGGTAACAATAAACACACACACATTAGGGTGTTTTCACAAGGATATTTTCGGCATTCTCCTACCATTGCCGCTCTTGCCATTAAGACCTATGCGTTGGTGGACCACAAGTTACGCTCATCCGTTAAAAAGTTCAGCAGGGTTTAACTTTTGATGGAACGCACCCTGTCACACGAGCCAGTAGGAAACTGGGCTTCAATCATGCATGGGCAGCAAGATGTAGGAGAAACTAATTGCAGCTGCCAGTTCATATCCAAAGCTGCACAATTCAGCACTCTAAACCTATTTCTGTACACCCCATTAATCTGAGGCCATAAAAATAAATACAGCTTAAAATATTAATGCTTGTATCGAGTTTACGAGAAAGCCAGTTGCTTATGAGCATCTCTGGCTGTGTCGAATACCACATACTATTGTATGAAATAGCATATGAGATAAATTAGTTGGTAAAAAAGGGGGTATTGTTACATTTTTTAAATACTTTCAAGTCCAAATGGCTCAGTTTGAGACAGGAGTTACCCAGTGATGAGGGACAACTGATATGTGCCCAAACGCAGTAACCAATCACAATGGATTTGAGCACTGTTCAAAGCTGCATAAGTCAGCCAGGATCTATAGCAAGATGATTCAGTGCTTGTTCTTTGAATTAATGTCTCAGTGATGCATATTACCAAATTTTGCAACTTTTGAGCAATTTGAAGATTTAGGATGCCTGCACTGATTCCACCAGTAGAATAAGAGGAACAGGTCTGAGTTAATTAGTCATGTGATCAAATAGCAGCAGTTGTTACCCTGTCACACTTCGGTTTTTATAGCATAGCTCAAATTGCTGGTAGAGCTATACTCTCATTTGCATAGCGTTGAGAAATGCACTATATGGCCAAAAGTATTTATATACATTGGGGCAAAAAAGTATTTAGTCAGCCACTGATTGTGCAAGTTCTCCTACTTAGAAAGATGAGAGAGGTCTGTAATTTTCATCATAGGTACACTTCAACTATGAGAGACAAAATAAGAAAACTAAATCCAGGAAATCACATTGTAGGATTTTTAAATAATTAACACCATACCTACTGTGAAGCATGGGGGTGGAAACATCCTGCTTTGGGGCTGTTTTTCTGCAGAAGGGACAGGATGGCTGATCCGTGTTAAGGCAGGAATGAACGGGGCCATGTATCGTGGGGTTTTGGCTTAAAGCCTCCTTCCATCAGTGAGAGCATTGAAGATGGAACGTGGCTGGGTCTTCCAGCATGACAATGATCCCAAACACACCGCTCGGGCAACAAAGGAGTGGCTCCATAAAAAGCATTTCAAGGTCCTGGAGTGGCCTAGCCAGTCTCCAGACCTCAACCCTATAGAACATTTGTGGAGGGAGATGAAAGACCGTGTTGACCAGCGACAGCCCCTAAACATCACTGCTCTAGAGGAGATCTGCATGGAGGAATGGGCCAAAATACCAGCTACACTGTGTGCAAACCTGGTGAAGACTTATAGGAAACGTTTGACCTCTGTCATTGCCAACAGAGGTTATGTTGCAAAGTATTGAGTTGAACTTTTGTCATTGACCAAATACTTATTTTCCACCATAATTTATAGTTAATTTTAAAAAACATTCTACAATGTGATTTCCTGGATTCTTTTTTTCTCATTTTGTCTCTCATAGTTGAAGTGTACCTATGATGAAAATGACAGACCTCTCTCATCTTTCTAAGTAGGAGCACTTGCACAATCACTGGCTGACTAAATACTCTTTTGCCCCACTGTACCCCTTCTTATTATTGGTTCTTGTTATTTCAGCCAGTCACTGCTAACAGGCTCATTATGAAGCATACAGACATGAAATCACTTTGGACAAACAGTGGCAGGTGACTGCCCATAAGACACTCACAGATGTGTTCCAAAATCTAATGGAAACGCTTCTTAGAAGAGTGAATGCTGTTTTATCAGTGACATTAAGGACAAACTCTATGCTAATACCCATGGTTAGGGGGTATCATATTGTGACATATTGTGATCACTGTTGTTATTGTGATGGATGGTATGCTTTTCTGAGCATATCAAGGATATAGTCTGTGCTTAAAGAACACTGAAAAACTTGTTTCAGTATAAAGAGTGTAATTTGTCCAGTTTAATTGAATGAAGTGCAACACATTGAATAGAAATCACTTTAAGTATGGGATATTTGAGTAGTAGTTTTTAAGAATCTGTCGCTACTGATGCAATTTGTGTGCGAGCACACCATACGGCTCACCCCTACCAATGGCTTTCAATGCAGCTTTTGGATGTCCACAAACTTTGGGCTATTTGCTGTCCTTTAGCATAAAACTGTCCCAAATGAAAATCCAAAATGTCCTTGAATTTCAAATAATGTTGGGAGTGAGGCTCTGAAATCTTCAAATGTACTTTAAATGAATTCACTTCCAGCATATAAACCGATTATGATAATTACCATCTTTCTCTGGTCCTGCAGTGGCAAAGTCACCCTGCTCACCTACAGAGAGGCGCGTGAGTCGTAGCACACAGTCATGTGGCTCCTTCTCCATCCCTCCCTTTACCACAAGTAAGGAGAACCTACCTGTCCTCAACACACGCATCATCTGTCCAGGTATGTGTGCACTAATTAGTAGTGTGTATGTGCGCATTATCTATTATTTCCTGAAACCTCTTTGATCTGTTGATGTCTAGGCTTACGCGCAGGCCTAGCCGCCTCCATAGCTGGAAGCTCCATCATCAGTAAGATGTTGCTTGCCAACATAGACCCATTCGGTGCCACGCCTTTCATTGACCCTGACCCAGATTCACTGTAAGATGCTCTAACACAGCTTCAGTTACATATTATATACTATTATTTAGTGAAAACACTTACACAAAGTTTATACTTATAGAGAGGGGTATTTGGAGAAGTGTGTCATGAACAATTACTTTGGGATCGGCTTGGATGCGAAGATCTCACTGGAGTTTAACAACAAGCGTGAAGAACATCCTGAGAAATGCAGGTCAGCCTCTCTGCTCCTCTCTGTACTGCTTAATTCATTATATGAAACCGCATTCTTCTATAACAGTCTTTCATTGTGTTTGCTTTTGCTTTAATTATGTTTAACTTCTGACAGGAGTCGAACCAAGAACATGATGTGGTATGGAGTCTTGGGTACTAAGGAGCTACTGCAGAGGACCTACAAGAACCTGGAGCAGAAAGTGCAGTTAGAGGTAAGATAGATGTGGATAATATCCGAACACTGTATTATATATTACACTTACCAGTGCTATATGGGATACTGCAGTTTACCAGTATTGACCAAATAGCAAATTTACTGATGTACTTGATTATACTACATGATGACTGTGACAAGACATTCAACGACCAAATTTTGGTTCATGTAAATACAATTGATACAGTCTTACAATCCAAGCAGTTGTCAGCTAAGGGCCTTGCTCAAGGACCCAACAGTGGCAGTTTGTCAGATATGGGATTTGAACCTTCAAGACCATGGTACACTACCTTAAGCACTATGTCACCATGTCCCATATTACATCACGCTAAAACAATGTTTGAGGACAGAGACGGACGCAAGTGCAAGTGGTGCGCTAATGAATGACAACATGGTGCGAAAACAAGGGAACAGCAAGCGTGGAAACAGCAGTCAAGCTACAGGACTCAGTGTAAAGAGACAGATTCTAAGTGGCTACACTAATACAAAGTGAAAACAGACAGAAGCCAAGTGGCTGCGCCAACAATACTGGGACACATAGTACAGGACTAGAACTAACGATCACTAACACAACACAGCACAGACCTAGATGCTAAACCAAACAACAATGGAATACATAGGATGAATGCTAAAACAGTTATACATTAACAAACGGTGCAGGAAGCTAAGAGCAGACACCGGGACAGGAGACAGGGGTCCATGAGCCAAGAAAAGTGGCAAATCATGAACAGGATCAAGACAAGCCAGGTCCAGGCACAAAGCAACAGTGTAAATCACGATCTGACAAGGAAGTGAAGTTCTAGGGGGGTTTATATAGAGGAAGCACAGCCTGCTGCTTAATTACAGCTTAATTGGAAAAGGTCAGAAGGGAGCCATGTAGGATGATGTAGTTTCCAGGCTGCTGCCGGCTCACATCAGCTTGGCATGTTATATGACCTCAAATATCCTTAATAAATAAATAAATACCTGACCTGCCAGTCATGTATTTTGTGTACCAGCATAAAATAAATAGTAGCACTCATAATAGACATATCGAGCACACTGAGAACAAAATGTTTTATTCATTTGCATTACTTAATTTGCATTGATTTGTTTGTTTGTGTTTTTTGAATGACAAATAATGAAATTCAGTGTTAAGATATTATTGATATCTCACATGAACAGTGATCACAGTTTGCTTGTCTAATGTCTCTGGTGGTCATGAAATAATTCCACATTCCTGATATTAATTCCTGTTGACCTGCTGGTGCTCAAACTGAACGCATCAGCTCTTGAGCGGTACATGAGAGTGATGGAAACAAAGAGTGTTTTTAATTTAAGTTCAATATGTTTTACTTTCTCATGCTGACACACATCCCTGATCCAGCGCTGCTCTGCCAGTATTCAGTACAGGGGTATTGATACCTCTCACCTGTCCTGCATTTCCTTATCACATACTTTACTATTTAAACCCCTTGTTTGAAGCGTCTTTAAAACGCATGCACAGAAAGGTGAGGGTGGAACTGTTTAAACCCCATACATGGGACTTAAGTGTGTGCTTTTTCTTTGTTCCCTAAGCGCTATTAGCTGTCTGTCTGTGTCTGTCTGTCTATCTTCACTTCTGGCCCCTCTTGACAGTAACCTTTATTCTCACATCGATGTTAGTCTTTTTACTCTTTCAGCCAAAAACAACACTTTTTTTGTTGGCTGACATTTTGGTGCGTCTCTGGTTTTGAGATTAGGTCAGTAGAGCCTGCATATGATTTTCTTTTCCGGTGTTGTGCTCATTTTAGATGGTGTTTTAATTTTCTTCTGTCATCAAGTACTTTACTGTCAATTAGGAAATACATTTTATCAGGATATCATCGTGGCCAAAAATATTTTGCCTTTATAATGCTCTTTGGTTTGTGATCTTATGAACCACTCCACTTTTTTAAATTTATGGAGTGTGCAAGCCAAGCAAGTGAACGTGACCGCTGATTTGGTGACATCTGCAAGTTGTATTGCCAACGAGCGGAGGCGAGCGCAGGATAGCGGGTTCACAAAGCAGATCTTTTGTTAAACAATAGACACAGGACTTGAATAGACCATAGACTTAAACCTGAGGCAGTAGAAAGGTCAAAGCCAGTCCAAACCCAGTAAACAGGTGGAGCAGCAGATCGAAACGTAGAGCCAGTAAGGGTGAGACAATGAGAGCTCGAGGGTCAAGTTCAGTGCTCTGGATATGTGATAATAAGAATCCAAATGAGACTTTGTGGTAAGCAAAAATAGAGGTGAGTGAATACCGAAATATTGAGTGGTAATTAGAAACTGGTAGAATCAGAACCAGGCAATGCCAGTGTGAGAGGAGAGGTGTGTGAGAAGAATGGGATAGACTGCCTGTAGATGTTACACAGGTCTTTCAGAACATTTAAAACAAAATCTGCAGGAGAGTAACCATATGTTATATATGTTGCTTATGTGCTACAACCTTGCATCCATAAAACCGCTTTATTAAATTAATGCTCAGTACTCACACAACTTGTAATGCATATTTAATTCCTCCTCAGTCCATGTTTTTTTGGGTTGTTGGACGTCATTAGAAAGGAAAGCTTCCTGTTCATGCATGGCTTACAGCTCTTTACTTCTGTGAAGAGAAATTCAGAGAAATGTTTGGTGCCTTTTGCAGTGTGATGGACAGTACATCCCGCTTCCCAGCCTTCAGGGAATTGCTGTGCTGAACATCCCCAGCTATGCCGGAGGAACCAACTTCTGGGGCGGGACCAAAGAGGATGACGTAAGTGACCCTAATAACCCTGGATCTCCACTCTTCCTCTTCCATCCATCCTTTTTTCCACTGTGATCCTCGTCTTTGCATTTGATGAGTCATTTTATCTGGCGTTTGGGTTTTGGTGTTTTTAATATGTGAGAAAGCCTCACTGAAGCCGTGCTGTGTTATAGCTAAATACAGCTATTGACATTGCATCTTATAAACTAGTGGCGGTGGTAGTTTTTATTTAATGATCTAGATGGAATACAAAACCTCTGGGCCCACTGCTCTAGTGGCAGAAGTCCTCCATAAACTGTTGTGAATTCTAGAAATATGTATTTTTCTTTAACATATTTGAAAGAATCAATGTTTTTGTGGTACATACATATAGGGCTGCAACTAACGATTATTTTAATAATTATTTTTAAAAGTCAATTATTTTTTCGATTAATCAATGGATCGGGTTTAAAGAAAAACCTTTTCATGTCTTTATTCAGAAATATAACATTAAATAACAGAGCAAATAAGTGCTTACAATAAATGAATAATAATAAATTTAATTTATTAATAAATTAAAATAACAAATTAAACAATAAAGAAAAATAAGTGCATCTCTGATGCAAACACTACATACAAACTCATTCACACTCTTTCTTTAGGAACTTTGCATTGCAATGCAAAAATGTTAGCCTGTCAACATGCTCCTGGCTAAAGCTGGCTCTCTTTTTTAGAGACTATATTTCCTGTCGCAGAAAATCAGACAGTGTTGAAGTACCAGGAATGCATAAATAGGACTTGGCTAGCCTGGCCAATATAGGATATCTGTCTCTTAACTCCATCACTGTCATTATCCAGCTAACAAGCAAAAAACAGCATCAACCGTGCCATGCCCGTTCCCACAGTAGGCCTATGAGTGCGCCGTTACGTTTCCTCACTTCAAAACGGAACAAACTCGGGATATTGTGGTGACTTACGCTGTTGCTGAGCTCCCTTCATCCTCATCGGTGACACCATGTTTCAGTTTCGAGGGCTGTATCAGCACCGGGGTGCTCCTGTGCCAGGTCAAATCACTTTTGCAAAGCTTGCATGTTACACATTGTTTAGTTGTGTGAAGCGTGAAGGGCTCCGATACTTTTGAGGACTTAAGCCGAACTTTCGTCTCTGCGCGGTCATGTTTCATTTGTAGAATTTATTTAATTCTTAACGCTAACGTATTTTGAAGATTCCGCGTCCGCACCGGCTCTGCCTCACTTCGATCAACTCGCTCGTATTTTTTTTTCCAGCGTTGACGAAGTGCCGCAAGTAAGCGGATACGACAAGGCGAGGGAAACATAAATCATGTGACACAACGAATCGATAATGAAATTCGTTCTCGACAATTTTAATAATAGATTATTGTTTATGGAGTATTGTTGCAGCCCTACATACATAGCAGGGGGCTTATTCTTTGAGGTCAGTATGTAGGACTCCGATATTAGGATCGGATATCGGTCCCGATATTAACAAAATTAGCTGGATCAGGTATCGGAAATTTAAGCTGATGCATGGGACTGATCCATTCACTTTAATTTTGCGACACGTGCTACACCATATATTAGTTATGTCAACGAGTTTGATGGCAATGTGCAACATGTGCAAAACAAAGGTTGCAAGGGATGGTGGTAGCACCGCAAAATACAGCATGTGATATTACTGATAATATTACTAATAATAGATTAATGAAATAATAATCTATAAATGTAGTTGAAGATGTTTGACTCATTTTACTTATTTTTAATTGGAATGCTGTGCCAAGGTCCTGCACATTTGTTTTTATTATATTAGTGACAAATAAATAGCAATTTAGTACATTTATATCTGTGTTAATTTGTTATATTTTGTTTTACAAAGTTGGCAATGTTTAAGTAAATTCTGATGTCTTAAGTCTCTATATGGTGAGGTATGTGGTTTATTAATTCAACAATGATATCGGATCGATAACGGGAATCGACTGATATGCAGAGTTTATGTATTGGTATTGGTATCGGAAATGAAAAAGTCGGATCAGTGCATCCCTAATCAACTTCCAAGACCCCTGTTTACAGAACCGTGAAGGGTTCCTGGCACCCGGGTGTACCTTTTCCTGCATCCAATAAATAACAGGTTAGGCTCTCCCCCGACACCCTAACCAGAATACAGCAGAGGTAAAAGTACTAATTAGTACTAAAAAGTACTAATAATTAAATCAAGTTTCACTACAGGTGTGTGAGGCCCTCTAGTGGCGGTGTAATGAAAACAACACTTCCTTCTATCTTACCTGCAACATTACAAGTCAATTCAGGCCTCATTCACCCAACAGATCTTAAAACTTCCATAACGCCTACACTGTAAACAGATGGACTGCAGAATAACGAATACAAAAATCAAAAAAGTACATGAGATAAACTTGGATATAAGAACAAATAATACAAAATGTCAGGAAAGCATATACAGAGTGCAGGATCTTATGTTCAAGACTCTCACACATGTACCCAGTCCAATGAGAAGAATGACCAAAATGTCAAACAGCGCAATAACACTTTTTTTCAGTACACTCATTTCTTTAGTGCCCCATGTACAACAATACATGAACGAAGCACTAGACAGCAAAGAACATGAAAGAAATACTTACATGTAAATGTAAACATATATTTACATGTACTTATATGGACATATGATCATATGGATGATGATCGTGTTTTGTTTTTCACTTTCAATACGGTATTCAACAAATGACATGTGATCTTCTATACTTTATTAGGAAATAAGCTTTATGTTAATGAGTTTGCCTAACTGTAGTAGTGATCGCGGTTAAGTTTTAAACCTATTTAATGTATGCTATGCACTACAATACTCTCCAGCACTCCACAGTGCAGTGATGAGCTCTGAGAAATATAGAGAGGAAAAGTGTTTGATATAGCCTACTCTATGATATATACCATATATATTAAACTCCAAACCACTTTTTTTGGATGGGGAACAGAGTGAAAAGGCTAAGATATGCTAAAGCTCACAAAGGCTGGAATGAAGAGATGAAAATTCAAAAGCTGGGTCAGTTGGCATCTCTAAAGTGTCCCCATGTTAGTAAGTGTATGTGTGCACATGTGCCAATAAGCAGATACTCTGTTCATCTTTAGTTTCCACCTTGTGTTCAGTGCTGCCAGGTTTGGAAAGTAAGGGAGTGAAAATGTATAACAGTGCTGTAACAGTTTTTCCTTTCTAATCCAGATATTCTGTGCTCCATCATTTGATGATAAAATTTTGGAGGTGGTGGCTGTGTTTGGAAGTATGCAAATGGCAGTGTCCAGAGTGATCAAGCTCCAGCATCATCGCATTGCCCAGGTGTGCTTTAATTAAACATATTCAGACTCTGAAAACCACTGTCACCATCAAACACCTACTTGTTGAGTGCCCATTATATCAGTGTGAGAGACAGCAACTATCTGTACGAACAACAAGAAGTGACATTTTTTATCAAAATAAAGCAGGGACAGTCCTTAAATTCCTGACTATCACTGGTCTCACACTTATGTACTGAACAATTCAACATAAGAAAAACTGGGTGGCACGGTGGCTCAGTGGATACCGCCACCTCACAGTGAGAAGGTCCTGGGTTTAATCCCAGTATATTATATAATCCCATATATACATATATATATGAAATTTGTGAACCCTTTAGAATTTTCTATATTTCTGCATAAATATGACCTAAAACATCATCAGATTTTCACACAAGTCCTAAAAGTAGATAAGAAGACCCCAGTAAAACAAATGAGACAAAAATATTATACTTGGTCATTTATTTAGTGAGGAAAATGATCCAATATTACATATTAGTGAGTTGCAAAAGTATGTGAACCTTTGCTTGCTTTCAGTATCTGGTGTGACCCCCCTGTGCAGCAATAACTGCAACTAAACGTTTCCTATAACTGTTGATCAGTCCTGCACACCGGCTTGGAGGAATTGTAGCTCATTCCTCCGTACAGAACAGCTTCAGCTCTGAGATGCTGCTGGGTTTCCTGACATTAAGTGCTCTCTTCTGGTCCTTCCACAACATTTCAATTGGATTAACAATTGGACTTTGACTTGGGCAAAATGTTTTTTTTCCAAAAAAAGTTTTCCAAAACATTAATTTTATTCTTCTGTAACCATTCTTTGCTAGAACGACTTGTGTGCTTAGGGTCGTTGTCTTGCTGCATGACCCACCTTCTCTTGAGATTCAGTTCATGGACAGATGTCCTGACATTTTCTTTTAGAATTCTCTGATATAATTCAGAATTCATTGTTCCATCAATGATGGCAAGCCGTCCCTGGCCCAAATGCAGCAAAACAGACCCACACCATGATACTACCACCACCATGTGTTTCACAGATGGGATAAGGTTCTTATGCTGGAATGCAGTGTTTTCCTTTCTCCAAACATAACGCTTTCTTTTAAACTAAAAAATTCTATTTTGGTCTCATCCATCCACAAAACATTCTTCCAATAGCTTTTCTGGCTCGTCCACTTGATCTTTAGCAAACTGCAGATGAGCAGCAATGTTCTTTTTGGAGAGCAGTGGCTTTCTCCTTGCAACCCTGCCATGCACACCATTGTTGTTCAGTGTTCTTCTGATGGTGGACTCATGAACATTAACATTAGCCAAAGTGAGAGAGGCCTTCAGTTGCTTAGAAGTTACCCTGGGGTCCTTTGTGACCTCACCAACTATTACACGCCTTGCTCTTTGAGTGATCTTTGTTGGCCGACCACTCCTGGGGAGGGTAACAATGGTCTTTCATTTCCTCCATTTGTACACAATCTGTCTGACTGTGGATTGGTGGAGTCCAAACACTTTGGAGATGGTTTTGTAACCTTTTCCTGCCTGATGAGCTTCAACAACCCTTTTTCTGAGGTCCTCAGAAATCTCTTTTTTTCATGCCATGATACACTTCCACAAACATGTGTTGTGAAGAGCAGACTTTGATAGATCCCTGTTCTTTAAATAAAACAGGGTGCCACTCACACCTGATTGTCATCCTATTGATTGAAAACACCTGACTCTAATTTCACCTTCAAATTAACTGCTAATCCTAATACTTTTGCCACTCACTAATATGTAATATTGGATCATTTTCCTCAATAAAAAAAAAAAGTATAATATTTTTGCCTCGTTTAACTGGGTTCTCTTTATCTAATTTTAGGACTTGTCTGAAAATCTGATGATGTTTTAGGTCGTATTTATACAGAAATACAGAACATTCTAAAGGGTTCACAAATTTTCAAGCACCACTGTAATTATATATATCCACAATGACTAGTTTTGATGTAACCTTGTGTGTGTCACTGAAATGGCCACTGATTCTGAAAGCGATGTTACGTAAATCAAATAAACAAACAAACCTGAGAAAAACTGAAATGCCCTGTTACACATAAACTTTTACACAACCTCCTCTGCCGTGCGCATAGCAAAGGAGCGGAAAAGCTGTAAAAGAAAACATTAAAAAAAACAAAAGAATCATACTGGTCTCTGTTTTATAACAGATATTTTGCTTGTGGTACTGAAATGCTTATCCCAGACTCTTCTGACCACTGTAGTGTCGAACAGTAAAGATAACCATCCTAGGAGATGAAGGGGTGCCGATCCAGGTGGACGGAGAAGCCTGGATCCAGCCTCCTGGAGTCATCAAGATCCAGCACAAGAACCGAGCCCAGATGTTAACCAGAGACAGGGTGGGTGCTGATGCATGATAATACTGGACGCAATCCACATGCCGTTACTGTGTTTCCAACTTTCTGCCCACGGTTTTCCCCACAGGCATTTGAGAACACCCTGAAGTCCTGGGAAGACAAGCTGAAATATGACAAGCACCCTCTACGGCCACACCTGTATCCTCAGCACTCAGTGGATCTGGCCACCGAGGAGGAGGCCTCACTTGTCCAGATGTGTGCACGTGCTGCAGAGGAGCTCATCACCAGAATCTGTGAGGCGGCCAAGACAAACGGGCTCCTGGAGCAAGAGCTCGCTCACGCCGTCAATGCTGCATCTCATGCCATCAACAAAACTCACCCAAAGTTCCCTGAGGTGAGCTAACCAAAGAAAAACCCCACCGGTTTTCCACTTGGAAACTTTCTTTGTGATTGAATGTCTTTACAGTTCCATGAATATAGAAGGCATGAATGGTAAAGTGAAAAAAATCTAATTGGTGAGTCAAATTTCCTGTTTATTCTTTGTGCTCGTGCATAATACAACTGATTGTAGTGTAACCATTAGGACTGTGCTAAAAAATCAATACAGCAATATACTACATCGTTTTTCAGCTCAAAATAATTTTTTGAAGGAAGAAAAAACACATTTTTTGTTCCTGTAGATGTCGCAGTACAGTGTTTTGACTCAGTTGTCCGCTGAATTATGAATGTGATGTATTAAGACGACTCAGATTGTACACCATAACTTGAACTCTGTGGAATACTGCAGTGTGCATCGTATTGTATCGTGATGCGTATCGTATCGTGGAGTTCTTTCCAAATCCCACCCCTAGTAATGACACACTCTGCTCATGATTCAGTTTACGATTCTATTTCCTTACAATTTTTTATTTCTGAAGTGTAAACAATGCAAAACAATGCACATTTTCTTCAATAGGTTTTAAACAAAAAAATGTTGTCATCTGCAAGAAAAAGGAATTATGAGAAACAGAGGTTTAAAATTGTAAATAAAATGTTCTGATGTTCTGTTGTAACTTCAGCATATATGAAGTAACCAAATGAAAACATTCCTTTTTTATTCAAAATAATGTGTACGTATTACACTTAATGTGTATGGGAGTAGCAACAAATATACAAGGCACTGCAGTACAATAAATAAAGGTGGGTACAGAGTACTAAATCTATGGAATGGGAGGGGTGGGGGTAGTCATCATAGTGATCATACAGTAGTCAATAAAAGATCAAAATTAGAGTTGAGTTTACAGGTTTCTTTACATTTTAACACTGCCTTCCCTGGTCATGGAAAGCCCTGGTCTTAACTTGGTCTGTTTCACTTCCCAACCTTGTTGATCCCAGTTCCTCAAGAACTGCTGTTTCTAGTAGGTGGTACTTCCCACTGAGCCACCAGGCTCCAGGCTTCTGTGCATCTCAGTGCAATGTCTGATGGGATATTGTACTCTGTTGGCTTTCCACAGAGTCTGACTAGGAATACAGCCATTGAGGTGGCCAGCACGGTAAAGGCCCTGCACAATGAAACAGAGTCACTGCTGGTGGGACGGGTTTCACTGGTAAGAGCATTTTAGTTTACATTCTTTCTCTGGCATTTTAATTTGAGAGATTTTTGGCAATGTTTCATTGTGTGTTTGTGTCTTCAGCAACTAGACCCTCCTGATGAGGAGCTGTTGTCCAGTGCTCTGCAGTGTGTGGAAGTGGAGCTCGGCAAACTGGCTGAGATCCCATGGCTCTACCACATTCTCCAGCCCAATGATGAGGAGGTGCGCTCAGCTTATGACCAAATATTTTATAGCAACTCAGGGTATTTGGGGCTTTTAGAAATTAGGCTTTCAAACATTTCATTTCATATTGTCACACTCGCTTTAATCACCTATTTCTGTCACACTGCTTAACTTGCCTTCACTTGCATGAATGAATGATTTCAATGAATGAATATATACAACTCATTGGCAAAAAAAATAATTAACCAAGAAGGAGTTGTTGGGATCAAACAAATCTTTATATGTTTGAGTGTAATGATAATATATGTAAGTGTTTACAATATTAGAGGGAAAAGATACATTTATAGGGGAAAAGTGTAAAATTGAACAGAGGCTCTAGTATCCGGTTGGACCACCTCTAGCCTGGATACAAAATGAAATATGGTTGGGCATGGAGGCAAACAGGTTCTGTATGGTATTCTGAAGAACATTTGAAAGCAGATGTTGCAGCTGGGCCTGTAAATCCTGTATACTCTTAGGCTGCCAAACCTTCCATCCCAGCTGGTCCCATAAATACTTGCTTGCCGATAAATCTGGTGACCAGCAGGTCAAGGAAGTGTTGCAATCTGGCAGAGACATCTATGGGAAACCCTTGCTGTGTGTGGTTGAGCATTATCCACTTGGAAGCCCTGCCACGAGAGAAAACACGTGACCACAGGATGTCCTGCACATAACGCTGTGTTGTTAGTGTCCCTCGTATCACTACTAGGGGTGACAGACTGTCGTACAGTGGTGCTTGAAAGTTTGTGAACCCTTGAACCCCAATATTTTTCTATTTTTCTGCATAAATATTACCTAAAACATAATCAGATTTTCACACAAGTCTGGAACAATGAATTCTGAATTATATCAGAGAATTCTAAAGGAAAATGTCAGGACATCTGTCCATGAACTGAATCTCAAGAGAAGGTGGGTCATGCAGCAAGACAACGAGCCTAAGCACACAAGTCGTTCTAGCAAAGAATGGTTATAGAAGAATAAAGTTCATGTTTTGGAATGGCCAAGTCAAAGTCCTGACCTTAATCCCATCGAAATGTTGTGGAAGGACCAGAAGCGAGCAGCTAATGTGAGGAAACCCACCAACATCCCAGAGTTGAAGCTGTTCTGTACGGAGGAATGAGCTAAAATTCCTCCATGCCGGTGTGCAGGACTGATCAACAGTTACAGGAAACGTTTAGTAGCAGTTATTGGTGCACAGGGGGGGTCAGACCAGATACTGAAAGCAAAGGGTCACATACTTTTGCCACTCACTAATATGTAATATTGGATCATTATCCTCACTAAATAAATGACCAAGTATAATATTTTTGTCTCATTTGTTTAGATTTGTTGAAAATCTGTTGATGTTTTAGGCCATATTTATGCAGAAATATAGAAAATTCTAAAGGGTTCACAAACTTTCAAGCACCACTGTATATTATGGCTCCAAAGATCATCACACCAGAAGTTGGAACAGTGTGTTGCTCGACAGCCAAGCCAGGATTGAAGCGTTCACCAAAAGGCCTCCATACTCGAACCTGCATTTGATTCCAATCTGTAGCAGTCCAGGTTTCTCGTTCACGTCACCACCACAAATGAAGGTGAAGGTGGCTGTCAATGTCAGGACACTGATCCAATGATGCGCCCCTTCTCACTGTCTGTCAACTGGGCAAAGTTTGAGTTTTAGTAGCTTGCACTTTTATAACTTACCAGACTTACACTTGCTATACAAACTACATTCTGTCATTTTATGTAGTTTTGCGTTTTTTCCTTTAAACATAGCACTCACTGGCTACAGCGCTTCATTTCTGTTCTTCACGCTTATGCATTTTTCTATAATTACAGTCTGTTTTTTGAAGCTGTATTGAACCTGACAGGTTTAGTAAGGGTTAGTTGTGTACAAAGCAGTATCTATAACTAAGACCAAGACTAATCTAAAATTATGATGCAACTTGTGAACATCTCTGATATCTGTCAACACTTTTGTACACTTTACTGCCCCATTGCCAGCTGTTTACTGCCCTTGGTGTGCAATGTGACAAAGATTCTAGCCTCTGCCATTATCTACATACCAGAACTGAAATATTGTTTATGTGTATGCGATAGGACCCCTCACTGGAATACGGCAAGAGAAACAGCCGCAGTGGCATGTTCCGCATTGTGCCAAAGTTCAAGAAGGAGAAAGCGCTTAAAAAGTCCAGTCCACAGTCAGGTAAGAGTGGGTCGGTGTCCTGACATCACACAGATTTTCATGGATGGTGTGTTGCATTCACGGAGCAGTGATGTGTGCTGCCAGCAACGTGTTTTGAAGTCTATAGGAATACTGAAGTCTGCAAGTCTGAGAGTCTGTTTATTTGGAGAGCACCCGTGGTGACTCGGCTTACTAATTACATAATTGTGATGTCTTAAGGCCATTTGGCAGTGCTACGTGGCACGTTTGATGCCGTAGGGCACCATGTAGCATCTGCATCCCTCCTTCTTAGAGTTATTTCTGTTCTGTGACGTCCTCAGTACAACCCAACCATCCATGAGCATCCTGCACTTCCTTTGTTCATGATGTTGTCTTGTGAGTGAGATGCAGTCTCATGTGTCCACATGTGAACAGTAAGGCAAACTGAGGCTCAGCTCACAGACGGAAAATCGCATATGCAGACAAAATTAAATAGCTCTTACTCTTGTGGGGGCAGACTCGAGGAGGATTCAAGTTGAAACCATGTGGAACATTTGAAATTTATAACATAATAACTAGTTTAGCCTTCAAACAAATACAAACTCAAAGGAATATATGCTAGGCAAATATATTCTGGGCAATAATTCCTGTTGCTATTAGAGTGTAGTGCGTAAGACGTACAAAATGTAATTGAATTTTCCACTCGCCTACTTTTGTTTGTGTCTTGGGATGGGAAGATTAAGCTAAAGCGGTCTTGGGAGATAATGTGTAGCTGAAGCATGGCTTCCTGTCTGTGGATGAGCCAGTGTATGGCTGGATGGGAGAAGTGGGGTTTGAACCATGGTTGCAGGGTCCAGATATAGAGCATTAGGGAACACAGGATTCAGCTTCCCGTCCTCCCTGCTCTCTGTTTCTCCCTCTCTCTTTCTCTCTCCTGTGTTTGCTGTGATTGCAGTGGTGGATGTCCCACTCTGATAACCTGCATGCCAGAAAAACCCTCTGGGTGTGTGCCAATGACCAGAGACCTATACCAAACCAAAACCCGTTTAACCCTCTTCTTGCCAGCGGCTGCTGCCACTCCTTATTGTGTCTTCTCTTTCGGTTTTCAGTCCCTTTCCCTGTTTGTCGTTGTGGTTGTTTTCTATTTCATTTGACCCCCCTGCTCGTGTCCTGCACGGCACGTGTGGGGCTTGGAGACTGAAGGGGGCTTGTTGCTCTTGACTTGTGTAGTTCAGAGGTGGGGCACTGAGGAGGTGGGCGCCTGGCTGGAGCAGCTCAGCTTGGGGGAGTACAAAGACACCTTCATCCGGCACGACATCCGCGGGGCAGAACTCCTTCACCTGGAGAGGAGGGACCTAAAGGTATACACACACCCCCTTATGTGCCTCACAATGTCCCTCAGAACAAGCAGAACTTCCTCTCTTTTCCTTCAGCTTTCACTGACTCTGTCTCTGTTTTCTGTCTTTACCTGACCCCGTGCGCTGGTTTGTGCTGCACTGCTCTGCTTGGCTTCCTTTGTGCAAATGTGGTATGGGGCTTGAACATACTTACATGCTGACTAACTGTTTGTGACCCTGACATGATACACCCTTGGAAAGTTTGGAGAATAGAACGGAGAATAGAGTCAGTGAGAGGTGAAAGGGTCAAGAGGGGGAGCGTTGCTTACACTAAAGGTGTGACTGCACCTGCAGCATGGTGTGACACGTGCAACAACTACAGTTGTGTTATGGACAAAAAAGGCTGTGAATACTCATGTCTGTGTTGTTCGTTGAGTGTGTTGAATGCGTTTTCACATGGTATACTAGCAGGATAGTGTAGTCTTACCCATGTTACATCTGTGACTGATTCATTAACCCTTAGAGCTCTGGGGATTTGACTTTGGATTTTGCCTTCATATAAAACTTTTTAAATGTTTGCAATGCAAGTGTTTGTTTTTGTCTAGCCAATATTGCTTGATAATTCCTCTTTCACTTAGACACACACTAGACGCCCCCCACACCCTCACGCATAAAAATATACATACAGGTGTAATGAGTACAGCAACAGTCCTGAGCCAGTTTGACAGTCAAAACAAAGATGAGTTAAAACAAAACAAAAGTGAGTTTGACAAAAGTGAGTCACTTGGAATGACAATACAGTGGTACCTCAGTTCTCGACCACCTCGGAACTTGTCAAATTTGGTTCTCAATGCATTTTGACTGAAAAAAAATTGTCTCGGCTCTCGTTGATTGCTCGGTACTCAGCGCACTTGCTTCAACTTGTGTGAGTCGAGCCACGCAACTCGTGTCAGCCGAAACTCGATTCGTGATTCTGTACACAGTGACTCAGTGATTCGGGTTCATAATAGCCGTTGCACAGTGAAGATCCCCGCTGTGTTTATCGTGTTTTTTTTTTTTTATGTAGTTTAATTTTTTATCTAGAGTACTGTATTCTTAATGCAAATAAGTCTCCATGGTCCTGAAAAGGTTAGTTTACAAGAGCCAACCGAAAGGAAAACAAGAATTGAATCCTCCAGAACACACACTGCATTCGCTTAGTTCACCAATAGTGTGTTACTTTTACTTTTGGCTTTCAATCCATTACTAACTAAATTATGTCCTTACAACTGTATTATAAAATAAGCTTTGTGTTCATGATTTTGGTCAACTGTAGGTTAATATAAGTGTTTTAAACAGTAACATGTTTATTTACCTCTCATAGGCTCCGCTATGAGACAGTATAGACCGCTCTACCAAACACTTGTTAAACTCCTCAGTTCATGATACATTTAACTTACAGTGGGGCAAAAAAGTATTTAGTCAGCCACTGATTGTGCAAGGTCTCCTATTTAGAAAGATGAGTGAGGTCTGTAGTTTTAATCATAGCTACACTTCAACTATGAGAGACAAAATGAGAAAAAAATCCAGGAAATCACATTGTAGGATTTTTAAAGAATTTAATTGTTAATTATGGTGGAAAATAAGTATTTGGTCAATAACAAAAGTTCAACTCAATAACTTTGTGTCATAACACTCTGTTGGCAATGACAGAGGTCCAACGTTTCCTGTAAGTCTTCACCAGGTTTTGCACACAGTGTAGCTTGGTATTTTGGCCCATTCCTCCTGCAGATCTCCTCTAGAGCAGTGATGTTTTGGGGCTGTCGCTGGGCAACACGGACTTTCAACTCCCTCCACAAATTTTCTATGGGGTTGAGGTCTGGAGACTGGCTAGGCCATTCCAGGACCTTCAAATGTTTTTTACAGAGCCACTTCTTCGTTGCCCGAGCGGTGTGTTTGGGATCATTGTCATGCTAGCCATGTTCCATCTTCAATGCTCTCACTGATGGAAGGAGGTTTTGGCTTAAAATCTCACGATACATGGCCCCATTCATTCTTCCCTTAACACGGATCAGTCGTCCTGTCCCCTTTGCAGAAAAACAGCCCTAGAGCATGATGTTTCCACCCCCATGCTTCACAGTAGGTATGATGTTCTTGGGATGCAACTCAGCATTCTTCTTCCTAGTTGAGTTTTTAACTAAAAGTTCTATTTTGGTTTCATCTGCCCACATGATATTCTCCCAATCTTCTTCTGGATCATCCATATTCTCTCTGGGAAACTTGAAACGGGCCTGGACATGTACTGGCTTAAGCAGAGGGGACACACCTGGCACTGAAGGATCCGAGTCCCTCTCGGCGTAGTGTGTTACTGATGGTAGCCTTTGTTACTTTGGTCCCAGCTCTCTGCAGGTCATTCATCAGGTCCCTCCGTGTAGTTCTGAGGTTTTTGCTCACCGTTTTGATGATCATTTTGACCCCACGGGATGAGATCTTGCGTGGGACCCCAGATCGAGGGAGATTATCAATGGTCTTTATGTCTTCCATTTTATTACAATTGCCTCCCAATGTTGATTTATTCCCACCAACCACCTGCTTGCCTATTGTAGATTCACTCTTCCCAGCCTGGTGCAAGGTCTACAATTTTCTTCCTGGTGTCCTTCGACAGCTGTTTGGTCTTGGCCATGGTTTGAGTTTGGAGGTCTGACTGTTTGAGGCTGTGGACAGGTGTCTTTTTATACAGATAACGAGGTCAAACAGGTGCCCATTATTACAGGTAATGAGTGGAGGACAGAAGACTTCTTAAAGAAGAAGTTTACAGGTTGTGAGAGCCAGAACATCTTTGCTTGTTTTGGGTGACCAAATACTTATTTTTCCACCATGATTTACAATTAAATTCTTTAAAAATCCTACAATGTGATTCCTGGGATTTTTTTTACTCATTTTGGTCGCTCAATAGTTGAAATAAGTTTGGGAGGGTGAACGTGCAAGATCCAGTGGGCTGAATAAATATATTTTTTGCCCCACTGGATGATGGATTTGTCAGAACATATCCCCATCATAGATCAGGGAGCACCTGTACAGTACACAACTCCCATTACTGCATATAGTGCCTTAACTGTGTGGATTTTTCTGGACTGTGTTGGATTTTCTGTTTTCTGGCGGTCCTAGAATGGAGTAATTCACTCTACATTAGCCTTGTAGGAAAAAGATTTGCTCGTACTCGTCATTTCGTTTTTTGACAAGACAGTCTTCTGGAACACATTAGTGGGCTAACCCGAGGATACCCACTGTATGTTTGTCTGTTTTCTGAAAGGAAATTTTGGAAAATTAAGTCGATCAGCCATCAGTGTTAATCCTGAATTCATAGTCAACGGAAGTAGATACATGCTACAGGTATGCGCTGCATACGTCCATGTTCAGACAAAGTCCCTTTGCTATACAGTAACCCGCCCCCACGAAACTCTGCCGAAGGTTTGATGTACAAGACAACATACCTAAATCTCAGACAACAAAACATGACACCACTAGAAAACTACAGCTGCCCAACAGAGTATGCCCGGCCGACTGACAAAAACAGTTAACCCGCACCCTGCGAATAGTGCTCGACACACAATGACGAAGTCCACGAGAACAAGAGTGAACACCTAACAAAAATAATTTAAAGAGCACAGACGCCGGAATACAAGAGAAGAAAGAAGAAACCATGGTGCACAACGAGGTAAAAGAAGATAGAAGAGAAGAGTTACGTGACTTTAAAAAAACGCCATACCTGTAACTTGAAACAATTGTGGATCTTTTTTCACCTCAGCCTGCTGCCATTTGCACCTGTTTGATGTTTGAGATTTCATACGCATATTTCATGAGCCTATCAGAAGCAACATAAAAAAAAAAACGATCTTTGAGTGTGTAGAATAAAACATCAGATTTGTACACTAAGACTCCACTTGTAAATTGGTCTGTAGATTTCACTGTATTTTGTTCATTTGTTTTTTTTGTGCTAAATGTATGAATAGCTATTATGATGAAAAAAAAGATTACAGTTGCCTTCATTTTCTTTTTTTTTTTATTGACTTTGCTACCTTGTCACACTCTTATTTATCAGAACTACTGACAGCATTCTAGTCCTGTAGGGCTGAAATGTTTTTAAGCCCTGCACTATAATTGACTATTAGGGTTTGCTTTGTAGTTCTATCGAGAGGGAATTAATCAGTATTGAAGAAATTAGTTTTGGTTGCATTGAATTGTATCCTCTACCAAAAAAGATTACAAACATTTTGATTATTTAACTTACTTTCTACTAGAGAACCCTGTATGTGAAATATAGGTCCTCCTCGCGGTTTCCTTCATCTATTCCTAAATCAATACAGTAGTACCTCAGTTCTCAACTACCTCAGAACCTCTTGGAATTTGGTTCTTGACCCATTTTGACTAGAAAATTTTGTCTCGGTTCTCGTCGTTTGCTCGGTACTTGGCACACTTGCTGAACCTGGTATGAGTCGAGCGATTCGCGACACATGTCAGATGAAACTTGATTCACGATTCATGATTTACAAGTCACGATTCAGCACACAGTGATTCAGGTTCACAATATCCCTCCGAGAAGATCTCCGCTATTATATTGTGTTTTTCTTTATTTTTACAATACTACAGTACTTTTTACATATATAGTACTGTATTCTAGTGCAAATGAGTCTCCATGGGTCAAATGTTAGTTTATAAGCGCCAACCAAAAGCAAAAACACCGGAGTATGAATGCCTCCAGAACTTCACGACTGCAGTTAGCTTAGCAACTTTTGCTCGGCAGCCCGGAGTTCATTCATAGAGTAAGTGTTGCTGTTACTTTTCAATTTCAATCCACTACTAAATAAATTACATTAGATTTTTCAACAGTATATTATTAAATCAATTTTGTGATTGTGGTCAACTGTAGGTTAATGTAAGTGTTTTAAACATGAACTTATTTATCATTACATGTCATTTATGTATCCTTTCCACATCTCTGCTATGATACAGTATAGACCGCTCCACCAAACACTTAACACATAAACTCCTCAGTTCATGATACATTTAACTTCTGATGGATTTGTTGAAACATTTCCCTATTGTAAATCAGGGGGCACCTGTACACTACAGCTCCATTAATACACATAATGCCTTATATAATGTGGATTTTCTGGGTGTCTGGAACAGATTCATTCAATTTTGCTTGTTACTCGTTGTTTTCGGTTCTCGACAAACCTTGTTTATTATACAAACGAATTAACGAAGAGAACCAAGGTACCACTGTATTCCTGATTAGTGTACAACCCTGATATAGTATGTATACATGTATGTATGAGACTTGTATAGTATAATGAAATGTAAAAATTGCATATATGTCATAATGATGCTCATTATGACTGTTTGATGCTCATTTGAACAGGATCTGGGGATTTCGAAGGTTGGTCATATGAAGAGAATTCTCCAGGGAACTAAGGAGCTGGCCAAGAGTGCCATGGTGGCTGTGAAGCCCAAGCAAGTCCTTCCCTGTAAGGAGAAGTGGACGTTATACAGAGCTCCATTGTCTGGACGAGCTTGGTAACAAGGGGTTTACTCCCCTTGATTTAGAGTACCTGCGAATGTGTCCTTTTAGATCGAGTGCTGTTGCCAAAAGAGAAGTAGTGCTAGAACATTTTAGGGTGGTTGTAGATTTACAAAAAAAAAAGCCATTTCTTAAACACTGCATTGACGGCACAATCAGGTATGCAACTCTCTCTGCTCTCCGCACAGGCAACTTCTAGCATCTTTTAAGAGTCAAGTAGCAAAACAGGACTTCCATAAAAGTGTTCACTGTGGGTGAAGCAAGGTCTTATTATAGCTGGCTGGTTTTTTTTGCCTTGCGGTGGATGTCTACAATAGGATGGGGACGTGATGTGTCAGCAATATTCGTCTTTCGACAGCACTGTTTACATTTTAAGGAGACAGGAAAGCGGCTGCTGAAGCACTGCACTCAAATGGCAATCACAGAAAATGGGTTGCGGTTTAGAAAGGAGTTTCCTGAAACAGCGACATTCTGATGCATGGTATATCTGCTTGATTTTGGATATCTATTTCACTGCATGATTAGTGTCTCGGTTTTTTTTATTGTACAAACTTAACACTTGAACAAGTTTTATATGACTTTAGTATGATACCATTTGTTACTACTGAAGCATCCTTGTGGTCTTGACAGACTGCTGTTTCATTTCTATTTGTTTGCATGAAACTTCTGTGGCAAAAGCAGTGTCATGTGCCATATTTATTGTAACAGTGTGCTTTATGGGTAGGACATCTATAAGTTATGTCAGATAAGGACATTCAGTAAGGTATTATATCAGTTCCTTTAAATATCGCAGTTGTTAACGTACCAAAGTGAATGTGCTGAGTACATTATATTGAAATATGTTAGTTTGCATTAAGATTTACCCCCAAACAATCTAAGGAAAATTAGAATGGAAACTGTTAGAAGTAATTTATTTACACACATGCTGAACCTACTATTAAGACATTTGGATAGCTTACTTGCAATAAGAATCTTGTTTTGGTCATAAGCTATTGCAGTTGATCTGCAAGTTGGCGTAGGTATGAACTGCAACTTTTTTCCTATGCATAGGTTTCTAATGAATACCTGTCCTCAAATTGCATTTAGGATAAAGTATATGATAAGATACCCAGAAGCAAGTAAAGCTGTTAAGCTGGCATTACAGGGTATACTCGTGTAAGTGGGGTTTTATTTGTTAATATATGCACTGTAAATATGTTGAACAGCCTATACAGTTAATTCCAGTTGTAAGGAAATGGTTTGTACAGATTAATGCTAACACGTTATCTAGAGCTTACACATTTGATTGTGTGTAGTGCGCCATGATACCGATGTGAATCCCGATAAGGTTAGCAAACGCCTTTATATGTAAGTGCTGTTGTATTCGATTGAAGGTGCAATATTGTATTTATTTTGATACAGGTTCTTATCAATGTAGCTTCATCTTGTTGTGTCTTTGGATGAAAAACAAATCAGTTCATGCACTCCTGTTTTACTGACTGATATCGACAGAAGTTGGACATAGGACAGACTTAGCATGCCATATTTCCCTATATTCAGAAAATCTTCCATAATCACCAGGTCCCGCTCTTAAATTGTGCTTCCAGGATAATTAAATAGGCCGCTATATGTTTTCACACTAAAGAAGTAGAGGAATTGCATTTTCTCCCATGACATTGAAATTCATGTAAAACACCCGGTCCCAGTGTATAATATTATTGTTTCCTCATTGATATATTTTATGACAGATTTTCCCTCTAGAGGGTGGCAGAGCGCATCTGAATGTCTGAGACACGAGGTGGTTTTGGTCAGATTTTGGCTGTGTTTGAAATGCATACTGGCCCAGGATATAGTGCATACTGCGTACTAATCCTGTATTTTTATGTAGCACGGTAGTGTGCAGAGTAACTGGCCCATTCCAAATGATTGTGCTTCCCAAAGCTGCCAGATTCTAACACATCCTAACACATGCATTACCATGAAAATCCACAAGGGGCATCTAATTCTGGCCCATCTTCTAGTACAGTGGTGGGCAGCGTTATATCCACAAAGAGCTGCCGAAGCCTACGTGATCATTTCAACATGCAGCCTTGAAGTGGAATCAGGTGCAACTCCATCACGGTTGGAAGTAGTTTTAATGAAATCTTTGAATGAAACTCGACCCTTTCGGCATAATGTTGCCCACATCTGTTCTAGTCCTTATGGGAGCTGACCTTTTAAGCATTTTATACATTTCCAGCTTTGAATAGAGACTTTAATAGAGAAATGGAAGTGACAACACGCATTAAACAATCTTATAAACAACCAGAAATAGCTAGTCTTACAATATAAGCAACACACACTTTGTTTTATGAGTGTGTATGATCAATCTTTGAATTCCATTTCAGGTGCCTCTTAAGTCATGTTTACTGTACTAATGTTTTGTCTAAAGCTAAACTAAAGTTGAGGCTGTATGGGATTATTTAATTTGCCCTGTCCAAATGACCTATGCAGACCTTATATGGTAAATACGGATGGAAATCTGGAAGTACTTCAGTAATCAAAAAGCTACTCCAAAGTTTGTGAGGCTGGAATCGAGAAATTTATATTATTTTATTTAGTAAGGGCCATTGTTTAAGAGTTGTTAAATATGACTCTACGTGATTGGTAGCCCTTTCAAACTGGCAGTAGTTAATTTTTTATAAACTGGGTGTCAATACCAATATTTCAGTTGCTTTTATATAGTGTTCTATATGATGCGTAGTAATTCATTTCAAACACAGCCATAGATGGCATCCACTAAGTACTTCAGTACAGCCAGACATGTATAGAAGGATATATACTGTATATAAGCTTACATACACACACCTCTCTACACACATTGTCCATTTATTAGCACTTTGTAGTTCTACAATTACAGACTGTAGTCCATCTGTTTCTCTACGTACTTTGTTAGTCCCCTTTACTCTGTTGTCTAATGGGCAGGACCCCCACCGATCAGGTACTGTTTGGGACGTGGATCCTTCTCAACACTGCAGTGACACTGAAGTGGTGTTGGTTTGTTAGTGTGTGTTGTGCTGGTATGATTGGATCAGACACAGCAGTGCTGCTGGAGTTTTAAAACACTGTGTTCACTCACTGTGCACTCATTATTAGACACATCTACGATATTGCTTCACCTTGTAGATGTAAAATCAGAGACAGCAGCTGTAGTTGCACAGTTAGTGTTAGTCATCCTCTAATCCTTCCTCAGTGCTCACAGGATGCTGCCTACAGGATGCTGCCTACAGGATGCTGGTGACTGGACATTTATGGTAGGTGGACTATTTTCAGTCCAGCAATGACTCTGAGGTGTTTCTAAACTTCAGTAGAACATCTGTGTCTAATCCACTCATACAAGTCAAGTCAAGTCAGATATATTTATATAGCACTTTACAATGGAGCATTGTCTCAAAGCAACCTTACAAGTTTAGATTATCTCCTAATATCTGCGTCCAATCCCAAATTGAGCAAGCCTAGGGCGACAGTGGCAAGGAAAAAGTCCCTAAGTGTTATGAGGAAGAAACCTTGGGAGGACCAAAACTCAAAAAGGGACCTTGGGTGGTATAGATGATAAATGTAAGAATGAAACAAATTTATCTAAACTAATAAGTCATGGAGTCATAGTTCAAATAAAATGTAAATATGCACATCGGCATTAAGTAATCCGATACACAAAGTCACTCCCGGATCCTGAGTCTATGCAGGAAAGTCGTTGGCGGCACTTCATCCCCAGCCAACCGGAAGAGGGAGAGAGTTACTTCCCTCTGGTGTGGCCCGGATATGGTGGGGCTGGAGCGGATGAACTTCATGTGTGGGGCAGAAACTGGTACTGGAACACAGCTCGGAGAGAAAACAGGAAATGTAATTAGTTATTGATTAAGAGCACAGTGTCTATTAACAATCACTGATGCCATGTGTAGCATGAGACCCTGGCAGAATTAGCTATAGCAGCATAGCTAGAAAGAGGAGAACCGGAAGGTAACACAGCCATGAGGGATCACGAGACATCGGCAACACCATATAACTAACACACACCACAACCACATCAGTGCAGTGCTGAGAATGATCTACCACCCAAATGGTATCTGATCTGTGGTGGTCCTGTGGGGGTTTTGACCATTAGACAACAGAGTAAAGGGGACTAACAAAGTGTATAGAGAAACAGATGGACTACAGTCTGCAATTGTAGAACTACAAAGTGCGTCTCTATGGTAAGTGGAACTGATAAAATGGACAGTGAGCGTAGAAACAAGGAGGTGTACCTAATAAGGTGTTCATGGTATGGCCTAGATTCCTAATTCCAGTTACACTTTTTAGGCACTTTATAGAGTTGGAATAAGTTGACTTTTCTTAGATGTGCAGAAACCTGGCAGGTTACAGGATTACAGTTGGAAGATCTTAAGATTCACATTAATTCATCATTTTAAGCAACAGCGTTATTTTGGACAATGTAAATTTCTTGTCAAACTCAGTTGTTACCTTAAGTAGATATTAAAAGATGTAGGGGTTTTTATTTATGTTCCCTGTTTTTAATCTTACATTCAGAAGATAGGCTTTGGCTTTGCTAAGGACAGCCTGTATTTTCACAATGAGAAATTATTTCCTCCTGTTTAGCTAGTCATTGCCAATGATGCAAGCCTAGCATCCTCAGCTGAGACGTGCATTGTTAACCGTGTATAGTGCCATACCTGCAAACTGCAAGAAATTCAACGTAAAACATTTAGGGAATTGACAGCTTCAGACAACCCTAACTGGTTGCCCTTAACAGTTGCCATTTCTAAACTGCAGCAGGTTTCAGAACCTCTAAATAAAGGTGCCTCTATATGTTTTCATTAGAACTCAGAACCCCAAGTGCAGTCTTCCTCTAAAGCTGCAGTTACTTCACCTGCAAATTTCAGTGTTTCTCTGAACAGTGCGTGTCCATGTCTTTTTTTTTATTTTATAAAACTTCAGGCTTAGGCTTATCTAGGAATTTTGTATATAAAGCTGTATACTGCCTAATTCTTTTTCTTCAAAACCAATTCACGTGAGAGACTTTAAGAGCCGGATTGCATATCACTGACATGATCTTATTATGAGACAGGCGATGTGTGTTTTGTTTGTTTACATTGTGTTTACAATGGCACAGTTTAATTTTTCAAACTATGTGTATAGCTATATACAACATTTGCATATTTATTAAGATTAAACATCTGATGTGTATGTGTTTTCACCATTGGGATATAATGTTACCGTAGTCACTTGTATTGATATCTGGATGATCTTTTGGTAAAGTAGTTGGTAATTTTTATGACTACTAAGTGACTGTTTTCTGTGCCTTTTTATCGTAGGTGCATGGTAAACTATTTATTACAATATGGAAGTCACTGAGATGTGTATTTTTGTATCCTGATTGAATAAATGTTTAAATTTTGTTGTACATTTGGAGGTGGTATAATGGTACCACTTAATATCTTACTTCTTCAATAAAACTGAATGCATACACGATGTATAATGTCCTTGATTCTTTGGTTGCCATTTATTCATAGTTTGGAGTTGTAATGTTAGAAGCAGGTGGCATGGTGGTGCAAGTGGTCAAGTCAAGACAGATTTATTTCTATAGCACTTTTTACAGTGCTGTGACCTAAAACATCATCAGAATTTCACACAAGCCCTAAAAGTAGATAAAAAGAACCCAGTTAAACCAATGAGACAAAATATTATATTTGGTCATTTATTTACTGAGGAAAATGATCCAATATTACATATTAGTGAGTGGCAAAAGTATGTGAACCTTTGCTTTCAGTATCTGGTGTGACCCATCTGTGCAGCAATAACTGCAACTAAACTTTCCTGTAGCTGCTGATCAGTCCTGCACACCGGCTTGGAGGAATTTTAGTAGCCCATTTCCTCCCGTACAGAAAAGCTTCAGCTCTGGGATGTTGTTGGGTTTTCCTCACATTAACTAACTACTCGCTTCAGGTCCTTCTACATGTTTTCGATTGAATTAAGGTCAGGACTTTGACTTGGCCATTCCAAAACATGAACTTCATTCTTCTGTAACCATTCTTTTGGTAGAACGACTTGTGTGCTTAGGGTCGTTGTCTTGCTGCATGACCCACCTTCTCTTGAGATTCAGTTCATGGACAGATGGTCCTGACAATTTTCCTTTAGAATTCTCTGATATCATTCAGAATTCATTGTTCCATCAATGATGGAAAGCCGTCCTGGCCCAAATGCAGCCAAAACAGAACCCACACCATGGATACACCACCCCACCACCATGTTTTTCACGATGGTGGAATAAGGTTCTTATGCTGGAATGCAGTATTTTCCTTTCTCCAATCATAACGCTTTTCTTTTAAACTAAAAAGTTCTATTTTGGTCTCATCCATCCACAAAATATTCTTCCAATAGCCTTCTGGCTTGTCCACGTGATCTTTAGCAAACTGCAGACGAGCAGCAATGTTCTTTTTTGAGAGCAGTGGCTTTTCCTTGCAACCCTGCCATGCTCACCATTGTTGTTCAGTGTTCTTCTGATGGTGGACTGATGAGCATTAACATTAGCCAGTTTGAGAAAGGCCTTCAGTTGCTTAAAAGTTACCCTGGGGTCCTTTGTAACCTCACCAACTATTACACGCCTTGCTCTTGCAGTGATCTATGTTGGTCGACCAGTCCTCGGGAGGGTAACAATGGTCTAGAATTTCCTCCATTTGTACACAATCTGTCTGACTGTGGATTGGTGGAGTCCAAATGAGAGATGGTTTTGTAACCAGCCTGATGAACATCAACGACTCTTTTTCGGAGGTCCTCAGAAATCTCTTTTGTTTGTGCCATGATACACTTCCACAAACATGTTGTGAAGAGCAGACTTTGATAGATCCCTGTTCTTTAAATAAAACAGGGTGCCCCCTCACACCTGATTGTCATCCCATTGATTGAAAACACCTGACTCTAATTTCACCCTCAAATTAACTGCTAATCCTAGAGGTTTAAATACTTTTGACTCTCACTAATATGTAATATTGGATCATTTTCCTCAATAAATAAATGACTAAGTATAATATGTTTGTCTCATTTGTTTAACTGGGTTCTCTTTATCCACTTTTAGGACTTGTGTGAAAATCTGATGATGTTTTAGATCATATTTATGCAAAAATATAGAAAATTCTAAAGGGTTCTCAAACTTTCAAGCACCACTGTATTGGCATTATTTAGTCTGATAAATAATAAAAATAAATAAAGTGGTTAGCGTGTTCAGCTCACAGCTCCAGGTATCCCCGGTTTGATCCTGACTTTGTACTCTGTGTAGAAACTTCAGAAACTGTGTAGAGTTTGCGTATCCTCCCTGTGTCCACATGGGTTTACTACGGGTACTCTGGCCTCCTTTCACATTCCAAAGACATGCATTAGGTTCACTGGTTGCTATAAATTGGCCCAGTATGAATGTGTCTGTAATATGAATATGTAATATGAAGTAAATCATGTAAATGTGCAAAAAAGCAGAAACCCCCAATGCACTTATTTAACTTCGAGGTTAAATAAGGCTATGGCAGCACAGTGGTAAATGCTTTTGTCTCAGAACTCAAGAGACTCGGCGGGCTGAGACGACTTGTGAAACTTCTTGCCAACAGGCAAGGGACTTCTACTGTCAGTGAATCTATTAAATCATTGGGTCAGTACAGCATGTCTGCTAGTGCATCGATCTGCAGATGATTCTTTCCCTCAGACAGGTAGGAGGCACCACTGAGTCTCAGGCATGGGTCTCGGCAATAGTGGGCTAATGTATCTGACCATCACCAGCACTGTAGTACAGGTGTTTAACAAACATTCATACAAAAAACCGGACACTACCATGCCATTCTCACTGCTACCCTAGAGTGGTTTCTTTTGGTTGAATTGTGGTGTAGGGCATCATATGGCTTTCAGTTTGTAATTGTGTACTGCTATATGCAACAGTGCTAATGACATGAACTATAAAGTACGCATATCGTAGATGTACTAGATAACATGGCCAGCATATCTAATGAGTTTAGAGCATGTTAAAACCTTTTCATCTGGATAATTGTGCTGTGATTTTATTATTGTACAGAAACCCCCCAAAAGACATGGATACCAGTTTAGTGGCACAACTCCATAGTTTGGAGTAAAGCTAAACAGTGACCACCCACTTTTCAGTGGCCTTGGTTATGGGAAAAATTCCAATTCATTTTTTTTTTTCATAGACATTTCAAACAACCAAACCAACCAGCTATGAGAATGAATCATGACCTCATAATTATTTCAAAGCAAGGAAAAAAGCAAGGGTACACAATGTTTTTTTTACAAGGGAAAGTAGTAATGTGCCCACAATGCATTGCAAATAAAGCACTTTCTCTCAGTGTTTTGCCTGTTTCTATATTGTTATATACACTATATCGTCAAAAGGATTTAGACATACAATGCATTCGGAAGGACCCCTTCACTTTTTCACATTTGTTACATTGAGACCTTGTGCTAAAAATAAAAATTAAAAAAGCAAGTTTCCCTCTATCAATCTGCACTCATCCCCATAACAAGAACGTGAAAACAGAATTTTAGAAAAATTTATCTAAAAGGAAAATCTTTGATCAATTTGAAATTTGAAAAGTTTGGAAATTTGGACACTTCCTAGATCTGGCCGCCCCACCAAACTAAGTAATCAGTGGAGAAGGGTCTTGGTAAGACAAATAACCAAGAACCCAATGGTCACTCTGACTGAGCTCCAAAGATCCTATGTGCAGATGGAAGACACGTCCAGATGGTCAACCAAAACTACAGCACTCCACCAATCTGGGCTTTATGGCAGAGTGGAAAGACAGAAGCCTCTCCTCATTAAAAGACACATGAAAAGCCACCAGGAAAAAAAACTCTTAAAGGACTAAACATTCTGTGGTCTGATAAACCTAAGGTTGAACTTTCATGCGACAATTGTAAGCATCATGTATGGATGGAGGAAACCAGGCACTGCTCAACACTTTCTCTATAACATCCCTACAGTGGGGATACCAGGATAACACAGGGGTGGTTTAGGGATAACTGTGAATGTCCTTGAGTCACCCTTCCAAAGTCCTGGCTTGAACCCAGTCAAACATCTCAGGAGAGACCTGAAAATGGCTGTCCACCAACGAAACTCATCCAACCTGACAGAGCTTGAGAGGATCTGCAGAGAAGAATGGCAGAAAATCCACATGTGCAAACTTTGTGGCATCATACCCAAGACAAGTGGACGCTCTAATCGCTGCCAAAGGTGCTTCAACTAAGTACTGAGTAAAGGGTCTGAATACTTATGTCAATGCAATATTTTGGTTTTCCCTTTTTAATACATTTGCAACAAAGTTTTCATTTTGTCATTTGCTTTTTTTCCTTTAAGCACAAGGCTGCAACACAACAAAATGTGAATATGAAGTTTAAGGTTCTGCAGATTTTCCAAATGAAATGTATATGGGTTTTATATAATATTTAATACATACTATGCAAAAGCAAAGTCTAGTGGTCTCTCATATTTCAAATCGCAAGATATGACACCAAACATATTTTGTTTAACTGCTGAACATTCTGGCTTTGTGAAGCATACCTCCAACAAATTTAATTCAGTTATTTTAATAATCACATATGATATCCATATCAAGTACATGAAAAATATGAACTCACTCAATGCTGAAGTAAAAATTAGGGAGTCTTCAACCATAAAAAAATCACAATTATTACTTTGTTGCTTTTACGCGGGTTATCATGATGACTTGTATTCTTTGAGGCATGTACTTCACTAATGAAAAACAATATACTTCATCAAGCTGGCTCCAAAGTTCTTGAATAGTGGTTGACAGCTTATCTTTCCATAATGAAGCCTTGTCATAGATCAATGTTTATACATTTCCACCATCAAGTATCAATCAGGTCCCTCACTGTTTGCTGGTCATGTCATTAATAATAATAGTAATACATTATACTTATATAGTACCTTTCAAAACACACAAGGTCACTTTACATCAAGATACTCGCAGATTAAAAAGAGGAAGGAAGAGATAAGTTTTTACAGAGCTCAAGGAAAAAGGAAGAGAATTCCAGAGCAGGGGGGCAGCCACACTAAAAGCTCTGCCCCTCAGTGGCCAGGCTAAACCTGCAAGTAGCCAATAAACCAGAATCGGTGGAACTTAAAGAGCGGAGAGGAGTGTAGCGATTGAGCAAACCACACAGATAGGCAGAGCTTACACCATGAAGTGCTTTAAAAGTTAGCAGTAGGAATTCATATTTAATGTGTTTATGGATGGGCAGTGAAGCTGCTCAAGCACAGGGGTGATGTATTCACTTTCTTCATGGAGGTTAACATCCTAGCAGCGGCATTCTGAATTAGCTGCAACAGGAAAAAGATTTAGATGGAAGGCCATAAAGGAGAGAATTGCAGTAGTCCAGCCGAGAAACAACAAAGGCATGGATAAGTGCCTCAGCGGCTTTACAGATTTGTGGTTCATTGCTAAATACAGTATATCTTTCATCCAGTCATCCACACTTTTCCTTACTGTTTCTCTTTAGCCCACTGTAAACTTGCTTTCTGCTGTTTAGATGTAATTGGTTTTTCTTTATGTAAATCATATCTCAATCAGCCGCATTTGATAGTCCTGCCACAAATTTTGACTCCTGTTTCCACCCAGTTGATTTTCATCTCTTTTTTAAGGTATATTGCTTGAGTTTACTATCCTGACGATCTAATATGGTCTGTAAAACGTTGGGTGACCATTCTGTGTGCTGATTCCATAATGTTTGCCAGGGGTAGTATAGCAAATAAGGAGCAAACCCCATACCTATAGCAATGTTTTTGCATATTAATGTTTTGTTGTCTACATACTTTTGGCTATATAGTGCACCTAAGATTGGGAGCTGTTCCCAGTAGTTTGATAAACACATTCCAGGCATTACAGATGGGCTATGTCTAATGCCCTAATCTGCTACAAACAGTAATATGAATGGCATCCCCAAAATTTTGTCTGTTAAACCCAGTTTTGTGGAATGAGTGCAAATCAGTGGAGAGTAGTCTAAGCAGCTGGTGTTCGGCTTTGATTCTGCCTGTGCCAGTTTATTAAGTAGTTCATTATAAGGTGTTTTCTGATTATTTTTAGTCTACTATTTAGGATCTAGCATTAGAAGAAGAAAAATGCTGTGAAAGAAGAGGGAACAGTCCACACTTCCACTATGTAATTTTCCAGTTAGCTAAGCTCATGAAATGGTATTCTGAAAAAAAAAAAAACAGAATTCATGCCAAATTAATGAGTTTTGAAGTAGTGAAGCATAAATAGATGGAGTTCTGAATTTTGCTTTTACCTACATCATTTTATATTGTGGCCTGTAGTGCCAGAAAAAAGAAAAAGAAAACAGAGAACAGTCTAAAGTCCTAATATGCATTTCCTGCTATATCATATGGGTTATTTTATTGCCCTAACCCACTATTAGAACCACTAACTTCCAGTATATATTCTGGGAAACTGAGAACTTCATATAGTATGTGTGAGTACCGGTGAAGCATTATGTAAGTAGATGGTGTTCCAAATGGCATTTTGCTTCTACATACATTCCTACCTTTTCTTCAGTATTTAATTACAGGTATGCGCCACATAACATCCATTCGGACAATAAGTGTTTGCATGTGTCTGTAGTCCAGTAAGTTTATGATTCTTATTATTAAGCTTATTAACCAACTTAACTTAATTACTTATGTGACTGATACATTAACTGTTAGGGTTAGAATATGACTGTATTAAAGCAGTTGTAATGACAAACGTAAGAGCACCATTTCTGGTGCAGAAAGTTTTATTAAACACAAAGTGTTATTACACACATGTGTAATCAGCGTGAGCAGACTGAATACTGAGCAAAAGTATGGGCAAAAGTATGTGAACCTCCAGGATTAGCAGTTAATTTGAAGGTGAAATTAGAGTCAGGTGTTTTCAATCAATGGGATGACAATCAGGTGTGAGTGGCACCCTGTTTTATTTAAAGAACAGGGATCTATCAAAGTCTGCTCTTCACAACACATGTTGTGAAGTGTATCATGGCACGAACAAAGGAGATTTCTGAGGACCTACAAAAAAGAGTTGTTGATGCTCATCAGGATGGAAAAGGTCACAAAACCATCTCTAAAGAGTTTGGACTCCACCAATCCACAGTCAGACAGATTGTGTACAAATGGAGGAAATTCAAGACCATTGTTACCCTCCCCAGGAGTGGTCGACCAACAAAGATCACTGCAAGGGCAAGGTGTGTAATAGTTGGCGAGGTCACAAAGGACCCCAGGGAAACTTCTAAGCAACTGAAGGCCTCTCTCACACTGAATAATGTTAATGTTTATGAGCCCACAATCAAAAACCACTGAAGAACAATGGTGTGCATGGCAGGGTTGCAAGGAGAAAGTCACTGCTCTCCAGAAAGAACATTGCTGCTCGTCTGCAGTTTGCTAAAGATCACGTGGACAAGCCAGAATGCTATCGGAAGAATGTTTTGTGGAAGGAGACCAAATTTTTAACTTTTTGGTTTAAAAGAAAAGCGTTATGTTTGGAGAAAGGAATACACCGCATTCCAGCATAAGAACCTTCTCCCATCTGTGAAACATGGTGGTGGTAGTATCATGGTTTGGGCCTGTTTTGCTGTGTCTGGGCCAGGACAGCGTGCCATCATTGATGGAACAATGAATTCTGAATGATATCAGAGAATTCTAAAGGAAAAAGTCAGGATCTGTCCATGAACTGAATCTCAAGAGAAGGTGGGGTCATGCAGCAAGACAACGACCCTAAGCACACAAGTCGTTCTAACCAAAGAATGGTTACAGAAGAATGAAGTTCATGTTTTTGGAATGGCCAAGTCAAAGTCCTGACCTTAATCCAGTCAAAATGTTGTGGAAGGACCTGAAGTGAGCAGCTAATGTGAGGAAACCCACCAACATCCCAGAGCTGAAGCTGTTCTGTACGGAGGAATGGGCTAAAATTCCTCCAAGCCGGTGTGCAGGACTGATCAACAGTTACAGGAAACGTTTAGTTGCAGTTATTGCTGCACAGGGGGGTCACACCAGATACTGAAAGCAAAGGTTCACATACTTTTGCCACTCACTAATATGTAATATTGGATCATTTTCATCAATAAATAAGTAACCTAGTATAATATTTTTGTCTCATTTGTTTCACTGGGATCTCTTTATCTACTTTTAGGGCTTGTGTGAAAATCTGATGATGTTTTAGAACATATTTATGCAGAAATATAGAAAATTCTAAAGGGTTCACAAACATTAAAGATATTCTCATTTTGTAAATATATTCATGAGTGAGGGAGTGAGGGAGCAAGAGAGAGAAAAATACACGCACACATACTGAGAGTTAACTATTTGAGTTTTTGGGAAACACAAACTAAACTCCAGAGTAAGATGGAGTGTTATCTGACCCTTAACAGACAGTACACTGCAGCAGAATGTCTGAGCACGGTGACCAATACTAAAACAAGAAACACGTTGACAAGGTACATACTCAGTGTGCATAGTCTCGCTGTGCAGATGGGACGACACTGACGGTCCTGTCCTGAGAGTAGAGAGTGTGTCAGCACTGCTCACTAAATAGAGTATTAACAGAGCTGCACTTCCTCACTGAATGTACCAAATATAAAAAACCCCATCAGAACAGAATTCTTCACCAAATTCAACATAATTTTAATGAGCTCTCACCCCGACAAACTGGGGGAAGTATAGAGAGAGTTGTACACTAGCAGCACAACAATACACACCTGTCGCCTGATGAGGAGCACTGAGTGACCACACACACAAAGGCACACAAACACTTTCTCACTTGATTTTATTCTACTTTGTGTTATTCTATTCCATTTTATTTTACTTGCTGCATTAATATTATTATTGTATTTTAATTTGAACTTTTATTTCTTTTTGACTGTATGAATACTTTGATTCTCTGTAGTTGAGCTTTGGCAATAGAAGTGTTTATAGTTGTCATGCCAGAAACTTTTGAATCTTTTGCATTTTGAAATAGGGATTGATCAACATGCTGCATGCAAGTTTACGGTGAGATAAGCTTTTACTCATCTTAAATAAAAAATAAAAATAAACGTAAATAGTAGACAAATAATATGTAGCAGTTAGTGATGATATTAAATAAATCAGTATTTGGGAAACACAGTAGAATCTTGGCTATTTCGTCAATACCTGGCCCACTACTGTATCTCATACAGCATGTCAAACTAAGGTGTATAATGTGTTTGGACAACGTCCAGATCACATAACGTGCAGTTTCACACAGAGTACTGTGGACGTTAAACGACCAGTTTATTATCTTAATTCCACCTTGAACGAGTAACTATACCTTGCTGTAAGTAAAAGGTTTTCCGAATGGCAGCGTGCTTCTACATATGCTAGGTAATTAGAAATATAAAGCTGTTATTGTTTGATATGACTACAGCAACATCTCTGATCACTTTAGGATTGTGGGAAACGTAGTACTTCTCTGAAGACATCTGCATGTAAGGCCTTTATTAAGGAATAAAGTTGTCCTGAAGACAGGAGATTGTATATTTATTTAACATAGCTAACGTTACTCATCCTAGGTCAGTTCTTGTCATGTTTGAGACTTTTCAGTAACAAAAGAAAATGAATAGCACTGCTTCTGTTTAGCACAACAGCTTCTCGCTCTGTGATTCGACACTCTTCCTGTCCGGGAGTGATTAGTTTGGTCTGTGTGACTTGTTTTCATGAGCAGCAGGATAGAGGAGCAGCTAACGACACCACAGGTGAGGGATCTGATTAACACTCGTGACATCTGCAATGACAACCACAGTAATGACTTGGAAAAAACAATATCACCATATCGGTATCGATTTAAGATTGTTCAACGATGAACAATACTTAGCTGACATGATGCATTGGCGTGCTGCTAACAGGCTAAGATGGCTAATTGGTAGTCATTGCTTTAGAATGACATCAGCAGCAGTGCATTCATGATCGGATCTGAATATTCTGTTTAATGCTCCGTCCCTTAATTAACAGCTGGCGTTCTGTATTAGATTGCGCTGTTGACGAAGAAACGCTGTTTAATTGTAACACCGTGTAGCATAGCATAGCCTAACGCTGCCCAAACACTCAGGCCTGCATCGCGCAGCAGTACAGCACGTAAATACAAACAACATAGCATAACAACCGCTGCGCTTACGTGCACACCACCAACACACAATCAGCACGCAAGCAGTAAACGCTACACTCACACAAGCAGCAAACCACAATTGCTAGACAACCAACAATACAATGCCTGGCACAAGTATTCACTCATCTTTAACTTTTCCGTTTTTACTATTTCTGCATGTGGAGTCTGCACAAAACAGTCCACAGTATTTAAGGGACGCATTGTAGTTTGCAAAATTATTTACACGTTAAACACATAAAAGGTTTGATTGCATATTTATTCACGCGCGTTGCTTTGAAACATTAAATGTACTTCTGGTGCAATCAACTAGTAGAAGGCGCCTCATTCCCTGAATTGGGTCCACGGCTGTGCAAGTGTTTCGAAACTTACCTTACAGAAGCACTTTGTGGTCCTACAGTTACAGACTGTAGTCCATCTGTTCCTCTACATACCCTGTTAGTTCCCTTTACTCTGTTCTCTAATGGTCAGGACCAGGACAGATCAAGTACTATTTCGATGGCGGTATCTCTGATGTGGTGGTGGTGTGTTAATGTGTGTTGTGCTGGTTGGATCGGAAACAGCAGTGCTGCTGGAGTGTCACTTCTGGACTGAAAATCGTACACCAACCAAAAATGTCCAGCCACCAGCATCCTGTAGGCAGCATCCTGTGAGCACTGATCAAGGATTAAAGAATGACTGTGGAAGTGTCTTACAGAGTGCACAGTGAAGGAACATAGTGTTTAAAAACTCCAGCAGCACTGCTGTGTCTGATCCACTCTGTCTTATTTTATCCTATTTTAGGACGATATGTTATCCTGAATTAGCATCCTAACTACCTATAAATCCACCCGCCTAGCTACCTATATATTCATGCGTCCTCCTACTTCTCTATCTGTCCACCCACCCACCAAAACCTGACTACCTATCTAATCTTCGGTTCATCTCAGCACTCTAGACTACGACCAAAATGGTTTCAAGTGTGATCATTTTTTGAAAACGAGTTAGAATTCTACGTTTGCATTTTTGTGAGTATGTGATGTTTTGTTTGTTTTTGTGCCCCACTTGAGTGAGATGAGATTTTGACCTGAGTGCCCCAGCACTGAGTATTTATCAGGTCCGTCTCAATACTTAGTGAGTGCTCTTGCTACCTACTTCCTGTGTAGGGCGTTCTTTGTGAAGAGCATTCTAACCGACAATGGAATCCTAAGATTGGTTATTGAGACAGTCTGCTGCATGTGGTCAGTGTATACATGTATGTGAAACTTCACTGTAAGTACTGCACAAATGCTGGCAAAGTTTTATGGGTCTGGATTCTTGTCTTTGTCATTTTTACGAAATCGTTCCTTAAAGCTTCTTTTTGGAGGAACATCGTAATGTACAAATTTTTAACGCGATGTGATTTACACAGAAGCTAATATGAGAACTAACATGAGGGAAAGTGTAAGCTCTTCTGTATGAGATCGGTTACCCATTCAGTAACGGTAGACTGTCTCATTAACCAGTCTTAGGGTTCCATTGTCGGTTAGGAAGCTTCACAAAGAGAACAGCCTTCATATGAAATAGGGAGCAAGGGCACTCACTGGGTAATGAGACAAACCCGATGGACACTCAGTAAAGCGCTACTCTGTAGAGTACCTAACATGGGACTGTGACACATGGTATAAAAACTGAAACAGTCAGCATACAATATACTGGTCCTTCTAAAAAAAATTAGCATATTGTGATAAAGTTAATTCTTTTCCGTAATGTAATGATAAAAATTAAACTTTCATATATTTTAGATTCATTGCACACCAACTGAAATATTTCAAGTCTTTTATTGTTTTAATACTGATGATTTTGGCCAAACAGCTCATGAAAACCCAAAATTCTCACAAAATTAGCATATTTCATCCGACCAATAAAAGAAAAGTGTTTTTAATACAAAAAAAGTCAACCTTCAGATTATTATGTTTATGTTTATGCACTCAATACTTGGTCAGGAATCCTTTTGCAGAAATGACTGCTTCAATGCGGCGTGGCATGGAGGCAATCAGCCTGTGGCACTGCTGAGGTGTTATGGAGGACCAGGATGCTTTGATAGCGGCCTTAAGCTCATCCAGAGTGTTGGGTCTTGCGCGTCTCAACTTTCTCTTCACAATATCCCACAGATTCTCTATCGGGTTCAGGTCAGGAGAGTTGGCAGGCCAATTGAGCACAGTAATACCATGGTCAGTAAACCATTTACCAGTGGTTTTGGAACTGTGAGCAGGTGCCAGGTCGTGCTGAAAAATGAACTCTTCATCTCCATAAAGCTCTTCAGCAGAAGTGCTCCAAAATCTCCTGATAGCTAGATGCATTGACCCTGCCTTTGATAAAACATAGTGGACCAACACAGCAGCTGACATGGCACCCCAGAACATCACTGACTGTGGGTACTTGACACTGGACTTCAGACATTTTGGCATTTCCTTCTCCCCAGTCTTCCTCCAGACTCTGGCACCTTGATTTTCGAATGACATGCAAAATTTGCTTTCATCCGAAAAAAGTACTTTGGACCACTGAGCAACAGTCCAGTGCTGCTTCTCTGTAGCCCAGGTCAGGCGCTTCTGCCACTGTTTCTGGTTCAAAAGTGGCTTGACCTGGGGAATGCAGCACCTGTAGCCCATTTCCTGCACACGCCTGTGCATGGTGGCACTGGATGTTTCTACTCCAGACTCAGTCCACTGCTTCCGCAGGTCCCCCAAGGTCTGGAATCGGCTCTTCTCCACAATCCTTCTCAGGGTCCGGTCACCTCTTCTCGTTTGTGCAGCGTTTTCTGCCACACTTTTTCCTTCCCACAGACTTCCCACTGAGGTGCCTTGACACAGCACTCTGGGAACAGCCTATTCGTTCAGACATTTCTTTCTGTGTCTTACCCTCTTGCTTGAGGGTGTCAATGATGGCCTTCTGGACAGCAGTCAGGTCGGCAGTCTTACCCATGATTGCGGTTTTGAGTAATGAATCAGGCTGGGAGTTTTCAAAAGCCTCAGGAATCTTTTGCAGGTGTTTAGAGTTAATTCGTTGATTCAGATAATTAGGTTAATAGCTCGTTTAGAGAACCTTTTCATGATATGCTAATTTTGTGAAGCTGAATGCCAAAAATCATCCAGTATTAAAAACCATAAAAGCACTGTGAAATATTTCATTGGTGTGTAATGGAATCTAAAATAATGAAAGTAAATTTTATATTACAACTACGGAAAAGAATTAAACTTTATCCACAATTATGCTAATTTTTTTTGAAGGACCAGTAGTATATTACAATGGGGAAAAAAGTATTTAGTCAGGTCAAGTTGTGCAATTCTTCCTACTTAGAAAGATGAGAAGTCTGTAATTTGATCATGGTAAACTTCTCCAAATATGAGAGACAAAATGGAAAAAAAATTCAGGAAATCACATTGTAGGATTTTTAAAGAATTTCATTGTAAATTATGGTGGAAAATAAATATTTGGTCAATAAATTTGGTTCAACTCAATACTTTGTAACATAACTTTTGTTGGCTATGACAGAGGTCAAACGTTTCCTGTCAGTCTTCACCAGGATGGCGCACACTGTAGCTGGTATTTTGGCCCATTCCTCCAAGCAGGTCTCCTCTAGAGCAGTGATGTTTTGGGGCAACACGGACTTTCAACTCCCTCCACAAATTTTCTATGGGGCTGAGGTCTGGAGACTGGCTAGGCCACTCCAGGACCTTGAAATGCTTTTTACGGAGCCACTCCTCATTGCCCGAGCGGTGTGTTTGGGATCATTGTCATGCTGGAAGACCCAGCCACGTTCCATCTTCAATGCTCTTACTGATGGAAGGAGGTTTTTGGATTAAAATCTCACGATACATGGCCCCGTTCATTCTTCCCTTAACACGGATCAGTCGTCCTGTCCCCTCTGCAGAAAAACAGCCGCAAAGCATGATGTTTCCACCCCCATGCTTCATAGTAGGTATGGTGCAACTCATCATTCTTCTTCCTCCAAACACGGCGAGTTGAGTTTTTACCAAAAAGTTCTATTTTGGTTTCTTCTGACCACATGATATTCTCCCAATCCTCTTCTGGATCATCCATATGGTCTCTGAAAAACTTCAGATGGGCCTGACCATGTACTGGCTTAAGCAGGGGGGCATGCCTGGACCTGCAGGATCTGAGTCCTTCTCGGCGTAGTGTGTACTGATGGTAACCTTTGTTAATTGGTCCCAGCTCTCTGCAGGTCATTCATCAGGACCTCCGTGTAGTTCTGGGATTGTTGCCCCGTTCTATGATCATTTTGACTCCACAGGATGGATCTTGAATGGAGCCCCGGCAAGGGAGATTATCAATTGGTCTTGATGTCTTACAATTGATCCCTCCCACAGTTGATTTATTCACACCAACCTGCTTGCACTATTATAGATTCACTCTTCCCAGCCTGCTGCAGGTCTACAATTTTCTTCCTGGTGCCTTCGGAAGCTCTTTGGCTTGGCCATGGTTGAGTTGAGCTGACTGTTTGAGGCTGTGGACAGGTGTCTTCTTGATACAGGTAACGGGTCAAACCAGGTGCATTAATTAAAGGTAAACGAGTGGAGGACAGACGAAAAGCTTCTTAAAAGAAAGAAGTTACGGTTGTGAGAGCCAGAAATCTAGCTTGTTTGTGGGTGACCAAATACTTATTTTCCACCATGATTTACAATTAAATTCTTTAAAAATCCTAAAATGTGATTACCTGGATTTTTTTTTCTCATTTTGTCTCTCATAGCTGAAGTGTACCTATGATGGAAATTACAGACCCCTCTCATCTTTCTAAGTTGGAGAACCTGCACAATCAGTGGCTGACTAAATACTTTTTTGCTCCACTGTAATGCCAACAATATAGCCGTTCGAGTGCTGAGTTTGCCAATGAAACCTAAATTCTTTCCTCCCTTCCTTCCTGTAAAGTAGCTACCTCACTTCTAGCTTGTATTGTATGACTTTATTGTATTTTATATAATTTTGTTCCATGTAGTCCACTTGTAATGAAGTGTTCTCTCACAAGCTGCTGTTCATGCTTGATTCACCGTTTTCTGCTCATGAATGCCATGCTGTACAGCTATGTTAGAACAGTCTCTAGTCCAAATGTGAGCTACCGAGTAAGCAAGGAAACGACCAGTGAGGTAGTGAGCTATCGAATGAATGACAGTGTTCTGCTTTTTAACTCCTGCCTCTGCTTGTGGATTTACAGCGTTGATTGTCTGTTGAGGTGACCAACTGTTTATGGCCACAACGTCCGGAGTTAAAGGACAGATTTTTTTTTTCCAGGTATAATATTTAAGAGCTCGGCCGTTAAAGTGAACGCATTTTGATCGGATGTACATTTAACAGCGTACCTGTACTCACGTTCTGGCCTTCCTTGCACTCTCCATTGAAACACTGTTTAAATGACATAAAGGGCTTTCAGAGTTCACTTGGTTCAAGTCATTGTTCTCTAAGCTCCAATTGTTCAGTATTTGTTTTTCCCCCTCTCTTTCTTTTGGTACATGTGTATGATGTAGCAGTCCTGTTGACCCATATCTGCCAAACTTAATACGCTTGCACATAATCAAGTGTCATAAGAAGCTGTCAAAGTTGAGAAGAATTGATGAAAGCCTGCCTAGGGAGGTTACATCCTTCCTTTTTGAGTCTAGGCCCTCCCAAGGGTTTTTCCTCATCAGATTTAGGGATTTTTCCTAACCAGTGTTGCTCTAGGCTTGCTTGTTTTGAGGATGTGGGCCAAAGTGTTTGCCTAAAGCTACTTTGTTGGAATGCTGTATTGTAAAAGGGAGCTATCTAAAGAAATTTGATTTAATTTGACTTGACTTCATGAGTTGCAGCTGTACAAGTCAGTGTGCCTTCTGGATAGGATTATTTAATTGATTGAAGTTACAATGGCCATCGTAATACAGGTCACAACATGGTGTTGAAGGCAAAACACCAACAATGGGAATTAAGTAGATTTAATATATTGTGCCCCTGTACTAATTCACAAAAGCAGATTTGACATAGTATGCAAATTAATGGAGGTTTAAGTGTGCCACATGGTAATTTTGTTCCGTTGCAAGATAGGAAATAAGATTAAAAGTGAGGTTCAATGAACAAAAGATCTACTTGCATCACTTTCCATACCACCTTGATCCAATTCAGGGTTGCGGTGACTGGGGTGTAATTGGGCCCACAGGGCACATGCACTCAAACTGGGATGCTGTATAAACTCCAAGATCTGTTTTTAATAATAAATAATAAAGTTATTATAGCGCCCCATTCTGACGTTTGCACTGACCTCGAGTTCATGAAAGTGATAATTACAGTTCCTGCTCCACGCAGGAAAAGTGTAATCTGCAACTGGAAAACTTGTATGCGAGTTGTCACCAGTTAACAGTTTTCCACACAGTACCCTGCTTTAGTTTTTCTCTATGCGTTATTTGTGTCTGTGATAGAGCGCCAGAACCGGCTAAAAACACACTTATCAGTTCCTACTAACGCATTTTATCCTTCAGCTACATGGCCATGTTTAGTGTGAAATACGTCTATAAGCAGGCACCTTTCTCCCAGGACTGATGCATCAGGTAATCAAGTACGTCATCAACATAGTTTTGTTTTGATACACTCCGCTAGCACATAGAAGATGGATGCTCAGAAGTTCTCAAAAGTTTGGCTCCACTTTGAGAGGAAACGAAAAGCTTAAGTACCATATGTATGGAAAGAATATCCATGGTAAAGGAGTTTGCACCTCCAACATGGCAAAACATCTTCACCAGCATGATATTGAGCTTCAGCAGTGTACTGTGTTCAGTCGATTCTTGCATTCGATAGGAGCCTAAAATGCTGAACGTGAACAAAGCTTAACGTGGTTTAAGGTCCTAAAGTGATGACCTAGGAAAACCAAACTTCTCTCAGTTACAACTGGTGAGAAGTACTATCTACTGCTCAAACGCTGAACCTGTGATCCAAAAGGAAAGTAATCATTTTTACGTTATCCATTTAAACCTATTATATGTAAAAAGCATAGCGTAAAAATGATCCTTCCCTTTGGACCACACATCCATCATTTCAGCAGTACTGATGACTTATGACTAGGGCTGCGCTAAGAAATCGATACAGCAATATATCGCGATTTTTATTTGTGATTTTCAGATCAAAATATCGATTTTGTTTATTTTGAAGGAAGAAAAAAGACGTTTTGAATGTTGCAGTACAGTGTTTTGGCTCAATTTGTCTGCTGAGTTATCAGTGTGATGTATTAAGACGACTCCGATTGTACACCATAACTTGTATTTCAGCTGTTTTTATATTTTCATATAATCGTATCGTGACCCATGTGATGTGTATCATATCGTTCTTTCCAATACTCACCCCTACTTGTGACCAGTAATAAGTGAGGGAAGTCTGGTGTTCCTAGGTCAGTGATTGGTACATTATGCCATGAGCTTTTCCCTTATAATAGGTTTAAATGGGTAGAAAAAGCTTAACGTAAAAATGATTACTTTTGAAGTTGAAATATAGAAAAATTAACATATTTTGTATATATAAAAGTAACATTTTTTTCACCATTTTGGAATCAAAACGTGGAATCGATGGGCAGAATCAGAATCGCTAAAATGTCTATGTCTGTGTGAAGACCCTTTACCAATGCTCATGTATTTTCTTATTTGCCAGCATCTTTGAATTATTTCTCATTTCTTCATTCCAAGGTGAGGCTAGCCTCCGAGCCAAGCCCAGCATTGCCATGGATGCCTGTGCCCGGATCAAAGGTGTTCCACTTAAGAACCAAGCTGGCATCAGGAAAAAGGTAACTTGTGCATAAGAAGTTGTGTGGAATCCATATAAGACACACAAGATATCCGTACTGTATTCATACAGCAGCTTTTCCACGTTTAGGTCACTTGGCAAATCAGGATGTATTAGGATAACAAAAGCAAACGTGTACTGACAGCTGAAGACTGCAAGTAATGGAACCTTGTAATAATAAAGCATATAATTCTGAGGATTCAAAGGATGCAAGCACAGCAAAAAATTAGCACAAAAAGGATAGCATGGAGAAAATATCCTGCCACACGTAGGTTTGGCAACTTTGGAACAACAAACATTATACCTTGTGACTCTATGATTACAGGATGCCTGCAGGCTTTCGTGATACGGCTTTGTAATATGATATAATAGAATTCCTACTTGGCTTCAACTGAATTTAACAAGTAATGGCCAGTAGCACTGTTTCATTGAAAAAAAATAATTAAAAAAGAAGTTATAGTTTAATTTGTCATGTGCAGCCCACCAATGATTTGAATGTTAACCTTTTACTTTCCGTGTCTGTCCACATGTTTCGAATTAGGAAGCATGATAAAGGGAGAAAATATGATACAGGCAAGTGTGAGTCATTTGTTTTAGAGAATTAGTTGGTAAATCAGTACAAGACGTTATGTGCCTTTTTTTTTCTCCATAAATAATACGATGCATTTTCCAAATGAAACAGCTAAGCATTTTTGCACACTGGTAGCTTGGGAGGGGGAGAGAAATTATTTGTAAAAACATAGAGCATGAACTGTCGAGGTGAAAAGGTCAGCTATGGTTTCAAGTTGTATTCAAAATCAATATAGACAAAAGACCTTGCATGCAGAAACTCTGTAACAGAGAGTGTAGAGACATTTAGGCTTCCAAAATCTTAACAAATGTACAATTAACCTTTATGTAGGGGTGGGCAATATGATGATATTTTATTGTATCGCGATACATTTTCTTAGACGATATGCTTCTCTGAACATATCGAGCACATCGTCAGTGCTTAAAGAACACTGAGCAACTGCATGTTTTATTCTAGAGGTTGAATTGGATGAATTGCTGCACATTTTGAATAAAAGTCACTTTATTTAGTATGGGAAAATATTTGAATAGTAGTTCCCCGTATTTTTCCCGGGCTATAAAGCGCACCGGTTTTATAAGACGCCATGGAAATGAAACAAAACTCTTAAGTTCCGTCGGAAGCTCAGTTTGGTCTTTACCTGGCGCAGGGCGTCTTCTTGCTTCCTCCACTTGATTCCGTACCATTGATTCGTTAATGTTGAATTCTCTCGCAGCTGCTCTATGACCATGTTGTACTGCGTGACTGATAGCGTTGTGTTTGAAATCCGCTTCGAAAATGAATGAATGAATGCACGTACCCTAATGCTGAAGCACGTACCGTATTACTCCGCGATGCTGCGCACTACGGTGGCCGTAAGCTTCGTAACCTACCAAGGCCGTGCTAAAACATTTTGACAGATTATGAGCGCCGTGTAACCATCTACAATCGGTTCTAGGTCAGAAAGCACAACCAGAATTAATTCATACATTAGACGCACCGCATTTTAAGGCGCACTGTCGATTTTTGAGAAAATTAAAGGATTTTAAGTGCGCCTTATAGTCCGAAAAATACGGTATTAAGAATCTGACGCTACTGATGCATTTTGTCAGCGATCATATGTATCATGATAAATATCACGTATTGTGAAAGATGTAGATAAAAACAACAAACTACTACTATGAAAGTAAAGGAAAACTTACACACACTTATTGGCCACTTTATTAGGTACATTCGGTTGTACCCCCTACCTTCAGATCTTTAATTATTCGTGGCACAGATTCCACAGTGTGCTGGAAACGTTCCTCAGAGATTTTGGTCTGTATTGACATGATAGCATCATGTAGTTGCTGCATGTCCGTGAGGCGACTCTTCTGTTCCACTGCATCCCAAAGGTGCTCCTTTATTGGATTGAGTTCTGATGACTATGGAGGCCATGTGAGTACAACTCACTGTCATCTTCAAGAAGCCAGTTTGAGATGCTTTGAGCTTTGTGACATGGTGTGTAGAAGATGGTACACTGTGGTTGTAAAGGGATGAACATGGTCAGCAACAATACCCAGGTAGGCTGTGGCATTTTAAATGATGCTCAGTTGGTATTAAGGAGCCCAAAGTGTGCCAAGAAAATACCCCTCACACCATTACACTATGACCACCAGCCTGAACAGCTGATGTAAGGCAGGATGAATCCATGGTTACATGTTGTTAATGCGAAATTCTGACCATAGCATCCAAATCTCTAAGCAGAAATCGAGACTCTTTAGACCAGGCAAAATTGTCCAATTTTGTTGACCCTGTATGAATTGTTGCCTCAGTTGCCTGTTCTTTGCTGACAGGAGTGACACTGTGGAGCGACAGTGTGATCTTCTGCTAACCATCTCTTCTGCATTCCTCGCTTGTAATGAGTGGTTATTTGGGTTACTGTTGCCTTTCTATGAGCTTGAACCAGCCTGGTCATTCTCCTCTGACCTCTTTTAACTACAAGGCATTTTTGCCCAGAGAACTAGATACATCTAGAGATGTCTGTGTGTGAAAATAGTAGATCAGCAGTTCCTGAAATACCCCAGACCTGCTCATCTACATGCCTACATACATTGGGTTGCTGCTGCCATGTGATTGGCTGAGTAGATATTTGTATTAATGAGCAGCTGAATATGTAATGGAATTGTGGAAAATACTCACATTTAGGGCAATGATTAAAAAGTTCCATCTAATTGCAACTGTCACAAATTTGCCTGCCCACGTTCAGCAAGGAGGATGGTGAGAGAGGCAAAAAAATCCCCCAACGATCACTGTTGAAGAGTTACAGAAAAAAAGTAGCATCTTGGGGTCACCAAGTCTCCACAACTACCATCAGTCGCCACCTCCATACCAACAGATTATCTGGAATGCTTGCCAGGAAAAAGCCTTTCCCGTCATCTAACCACAAACGTAAGCTCCTGGAGTCTTCTAAATATTACTGGGACTTTGACTGGAATTGTGATCTGTGGTCAGATGAAATGACAATTGAGCTTTCTGGCAACATACTCTCAAGGTGGGTCTGGTGTAAAAAGAAGGATGACTGCATTGAAAGGTACCTGCTGTCCACTGATATGTATGATGGAGGTTCTGCGATGTTGTGGGGTTATTTTTCTTTCAAAGGTACCTGGAAACTTTGCATGTACACGGCATCGTGGAATCAATGACAAACCAGGACATTTTAGATCAAAATCTGTTTGATTCTGCCAAGAAACTGAAAAAGGATAGCCTCTGTAGATAGTGATGCACTGTAGAATTAAGACCTGGGGACTGTGAAGGCCAGGGCAGCAATGAAAACTCACTGTCATCTTAATGGGGTCCGGTCCATGACTATATGGAGCACTGTTTTGGTAAAGGGTTCTTCTGCCAAAGGGTGAACCGCTGCCATTGGTCAGCCATAATCCTTCAGTACGCCCTACTGGCCACATGTCCATTGACAATTATCAGAGGACCCGGGGTGTGCCAAGATATTACTCCACCTTTTATCACTTCATGGTGCTTGCAGCAAATTCTGACCCTCCCATGCGACAGAACTCCTCTGATTCATCTGATCAGGCAATGGTTTTCCATTGGTCAGTGATCCATAGTTTGTGCTCTTTTGCCCACTAGAGCCTTCAATTTTAGTTTTTTTGGGTAGTCTGTTGTGATGGCCCATTCATGCCAAGGAATGAAGAGAGGTGTGTTAATTAGTTGGAGTGCCAGTAGTGTTTGAATGCAGTTTGCTTGGCTGTGTGCCACCTGTTCATCAGAATGTTTCTTGACTTCCTCGTCTCACCCCTTTACTTGACGAGTTGTTTACGTCCACAGGATCCTTTTCCGCTGGATGTTTTTCTGCGATCACACCACACTCTGTATACTCACTACACCACTGTACAAGAAAACCCCACAATGTTGGCAGTGTTTGAAATTCTGGCCCCAGCTTGTCTAGCACCAATGACCATACCTCGTTCAGAGCCACTCAGATCTCTTGATTTTCCCATGTTATTTTGGATTCACACTTGATCTTATGGTGCACTTTGGGGTCATGTAGCTAATGTCCCTACAGGGAAGTTCCAATTGTGAAATAACAGGTGACTCCAAGTGGCCACTGGGTCTCTTTAAAAGTGATCATCTTTTTTTTACTGTGTCCTTTTTATACATCTTGTGTGCCATGCAACACATTATGTTAGATTTTGTGTAACATAATACCAAAGCGTGTAAGGAAGTGGGTGATTTCATTTATCGCTCTTACCACTTCTGTTTTTTTGGGGTTTTTTTTTTTTGGAGAGAGACGTGCGCACACACACATACACACACATACATACATACATACATACATACATACATATATAGTGAGAGAGTGGCAAAGACAGCATCCTGATTGGTCTCTCTATTGTGCTTAGTAGACTTATGAGGTTTATCTCTGGGTAGGGCTTTACAGTCTATCTTTTCTCTCTTTCACTGTATATCAGTTTAGTTTAGTGTCGTGCATCGCTATGACAGAGTGTGAAATTTAAAGAAAACAGAAAACACATTTCAACCCAGACTACTTCAAAGTGCATACCTGCTTGATAACCTGTTTGTGGGTGGGGCAGCCTCAATCTGTCAACACTGCCATACTACCCTCTCAATCAAACACATTTTGATAGATTGTCCCAATCTCTTTGATGTCAGAAAAGATTTCTACAGAGCAGATAACATGGAAGACCTTTCCAAGAAGATCTGTACAGTGGGGCAAAAAGTTTTCAGTCAGCCACTGATCATGCAAGTTCTCCTACTTAGAAAAATGTATGTCTTCTATTTTCCTACAATTGCTCCCACAGTTGATTTATCCACACCAACCTGCTTACCTATTGTAGAGTCACTCTTCCCAGCCTGCTGCAGGTCTACAATTTTCTTCCTGGTGTCCTTCAACAGCTCTTTGGTCTTGGCCATGGTTGAGTTTGGAGTCTGACTGTTTGAGGCTGTGGACAGGTGTCTTTTATACAGATAACGAGGTCAAATAGGTGCCATTAATACAGGTAATGAGTGGAGGACAGAAGATCTTCTTAAAGAAGTTGTTACAGGTCTGTGAGAGCCAGAAATCTTGCTTGTTTGTGGGTGACCAAATACTTAGTTTTCCCACCATGATTTACAATGTGAAAATTCTTTTAAAAATCCTAACAAGTGATTTCCCTGGATATTTTTTTCGCTTCATTTTGTCTCTCATAGTTTGAAGTGTACCTATGATGAAGAATTACAGACCTCTCTCATCTTTCTAAGTAGGAGAACTTGTACAATCAGTGGCTGACACAATACTTTTTTGCCCCACTGTACCAACAAGATCTTAACTTTGTAGATAGAAAATAAGTTTATTTTGATGTGACAATAACTATTCTTTACATTGCTGTCCAGCCATGTGTGTAAGCCTATATTTTGTGCTGATATCCATAAACACAACAACCAACACTTGCTTGACTGGGTAAAAAAAAATGAATGACAGTGTTGCTCACTGCAACATGTTGCAACAGTGAATTCTGTATCGCCCATTGTGGGTTTAATATCTGCTAGTTGAGTTTAGACACTAAAACAGGGTTCACTAATTCCTTAATATTGATAATTTAGATACTTTAGTTAGCCTTAGGTGTTAAGTGGCCTTACTCTGAGTTTTTTGTCTTGACTAGAAATGAGGTTTTTTGCTTGGCTGGGATGTCTGAGTATGTAGAATGTAGTGAATAGGGAACCATTGAAGATCGAAGGATCTTAGCAATGTGGTGCCGAGCTGCATGCTAAAGATTTACAGTGGTCTGCCAGAGGTAAGGTTTCTTGCATGCGTTCACCAGGTCAGAAAGTCCCTGACGCTGACAGTTGCTAACGTTTGACTTCGTCTGTGTCTGTAACACCGTCTTGCAAGGAAATGCAGATGTTTGCCTTTTTGAGTGATTTATTTCATCTGCTATAAACTAAACACTTTTCCTTCTTCTCCTTACTTTTATATAATAAAGATTGATGTTGACTATCCAGTTTTTTTGTCTGAGAAATTGTATGAATGAACCAGTGCCTGTGTCTGGTCTTGTGCTTGTTTGAGACCAGACTTCTCCGTTGAGAATCCACCCATGTATGTCAGTAACCTTTTGAAGAATCGGAAATGAGCTGAGCAATGTGGTGCCGGAGCTGCATGCTAAAGATTTACAGTGTCTGCCAAGAGGTAATGTTCTTGGCATGCTTTCATTCACCAGTCAGAAAGTCCCCAGACGACTGGACAGTTGGCTAACGTTTGACGCGTCTGTGTCTGTAAACACCGTCTTGCAAGGAAATGCAGATGTGTGCCTTTTTGAGTGATTTTTGAAAGTTTCAGCAGAAATTTGCTGATGGAGCAGTGGATTCCCCCCTTAGCACTACAGTGTTAGTCATTGCACTAATCTTTGTCTTGCATTTTGTCCTCTTTTTATAGTCCCCCCTCAAATAATTGGCACCAAAGTCATAAGTAAAAGGGCTATTAGAACTTCAACTTTGGTAATTACCGTTAATCTCACCTGGAAATAATTATAAAAAATAGAGCCTTTAAGTACATTTTGCCTGAAAAAAGGAATCCTTCATTAAGACAAAGTTTTGTAACAGAATCCTGTGGTGCCTGTGTTTGATTTTTTTTGCATGTCCTCCCTGTCTTTGCATGGGTTTAACTTCGGGTACTCAGTTTCCTCCCACATCCCAGACATGCTTTTAGGCTAACTGTTTGCTCCTAAACTGACCCAGTATGAATGTCTTGCAGGTCAATTTATTATATAGCGCTTTTTTACAATGGAGCATTGTCTTCAAAGCAGCTTTACCAGTTTAGATTATTAGGAATGTGTCGTCCTAGTACGATGTAACCTTACTTCCTGTCACGTGACCAGTCTTTGATGCTTATGCCATTGTCAATAAACACACACATTTTTACGGCTTCTTTGGTATACCTGTTAATTTAATGATGAGCTGTGTCATCATTCAAGCATATGTATTGTGCTGTGTATTAAACAGCCAGTAGTTTGTTGGAAATAATTCGAGGCGGTGCTAATCAAATGCTATAGGCCATATCCTCATTGAAATCAGATTGTTTGCATCTCTGCTAAGAATGATGTGCATGCTTTTGTACTGATTAAAATGATTTAAAATATTCGTTGTTGTTAATATTCGTTTTGTGTTAATAATGTTTAAAATCACGTTTGCTTCTTCAACTTTGTCACAGATAAACTTATTTTTCCATTTAAAAGCAGTACATGGGCCACGAGACAGTTTAAGCTTTAAGCCACAAGAATTGCATTTTTTTTTTTAAACTTTTGTTTTTATCATGTCTTGTCTTGTTGCTGCAGGACAACAATTCCTTGCTAATTCATAGACGGAGCATTGCTGAGGATGTAGCGTTCATAATGTTAGCTACCTTATATTGGAACAGTCATGGGCAATGTCAGATCAGTCATGATCGTGCAAAAGGGAATTGTTGTCCACTTCAGTCGCGGCCCTGCCCACGACAATGTGATTAAGGCCATCAAAAAACTTTATTTGAAATTAAAATGTCACCATTTTGACAGCACTAATCAATTTTAACATAGTAATGTTCTTTCTTGTAGATACAGTTTTATATGCTTACCTAGTCCTTCTGAAGGGGGAGGAGTTCACGCTACAGGGCAAGTGGTTTTTTTTTTTATTATATTATTAATTGTAAGAACACTCATTGACACAAAAAACATCTCACAAAGAGGAGTTGTTTGGATTTGAATGAAACTTTATATTATGAATCTAATGATATATGTAATTGATTACAATATTGGAGTGAAAGGATAGGTTTATTGGGAAAAACTCTACAATTGTAAAGGATGTTCTAGTACCGCTGTTAAGTTGCTTCAAGCCTGATACAAGATGAGACATGGTTGGGCATGGATACGTTCCAGGTTCTGAATTGTATCCTGTGGCACTTTTGCCCACAGATTTTGGCATCTGGGCCTGTAGATCCTGCAGACGTATAGCTGTTGTCCCAGCTGGTCCCAGAAATGCTTGATTGGCAATTGGGCAGGCTAAGGAAGTGTTGCAATCTGGCCGAGACATTTCTGGGAAACCCTTGCTGTGTGGGCAGGCATTGTCCTGATTAAAAAATGCCATTTGGAAGCCCTGCTGTGAGAGCCAACACATGGCTGCAGGATGTCCTGTATATACTGCTGATTTGTTAGTGTCCCTCGTATCACTACTAGGGCTGACCCACTGTCATATGCGATGGCTCCCCATATCATCACAGTAGCAGTTGGGGCAGTGTGTCGCTCCATAGCAAAGGCAGGATTGAAGCTCTTACCACGAGGTCTCTATGCTCGAACCCGACTGTCATCGGATCTTAAACAGAACCTGGATTTGTCACTAAAGACGATACCGTTCGATTCGTAGCAGTTCAGGTTTCTTGTTCACGACACCACTGCAAATGAATATGACAGTGGCTGGCTGGTAATGGCAAGACATGTAATGGGTGCGTTGACAACAAATTTCCTTCTTGTAAGTGCCTGGAAATGTTCTGGGCACATACGGTGGTGTGTAGGGAAGGTGCCACCTGTGTCTGACTGGTGGACAACAAAACTGTGGGAACTGCTTGTGCTAGTCAGTGGATCAATCGATCCTCTCTACTGGCGGTCTGTCTGGGTTCGGTGTGCGTGTCCCTATGGGACATCTCCTAACAGTTAGGTCAGAAAGGCCTAGATGATGGGCAATTCATAAAAACAACAATCCTGCTTCTCTCAGTCGAATTATGTGCCTAGTCTCAAAGCCTATCAACTGGGCAAAATGCATTTGAGTATCTCATAGAGGCATGTCTAGCAGTCAACGATCTCTTACCAAGAGGTATACTACCCAAAAGTAGCCTCTAATAGCCTTTTTATAGGGCAGCAGGGGAATCACTTTTACACCCTCTTCGGGCAAGACCCAGTGTCTAATCAGACCACACCTGTAATCATTTACATATCTGACTGAGACATAACTGCATGCCGAGTTTGCAGCAATCTGACATTTCTATCTGGGTGGGGTTTTTTGTCGGTGAGTGTATTTCAAAAACATTTAGTTGGTATTTGCAACATGCGTACTAGATTTTATTTATTTTCTATTTTAGACATCCTAAATGAAACATATTGCCGTTGTAATCCTTGCAGGCCCTGACCTTTCTCTCCACTGAGTTGTTGGAGTTGCTTCGATCACTACATGTACATACTCTCAAGGATGAAGAAGTGCTGCTCCTCAAAGATCCCAAACAATCCATTGAGAAAAAAGATGGACTTTCTCAGGTACATTATCCAGCCACGTAGTATCTGAAATGTTCGCATATGGTAAATGATCTCGGTGCCTAAATGTCAGGTGTATATTGTGGTTTTATCTGTGTGTGGTCTGTCTTTTGTACTGCAGTAAGGCTAATTATGTGCCGAGACACACAGCACTGAGTTGTTTCTCTTTTTTAAAACATCTCATCAAGCTGCAAACAGATTGTTGGCTTAACAAAACATTACTGTGTAGTTTACAAGAACTACAACTAGTGTACAAACACTAATCCAAAAAGACGTATGGCCTTTGTGATCTGTAAAATCATTTTAATAATATTTAGCTGTCAATTCTACGAAACTTCACAATACTACTGAAAGCTTTAACTGTTTTTCTTAAATACAGGCTGGATTTTCTAGAGCACTGTGCATACTGAGACATGGCAACCCTCCACCAGTCAGCGTTTATACAATGATGGGTCTACTGAACCGCTATACAGCAGGAATCAGATATGCTCTGGAGTTGCAGTCCGTGCAGAGGGGTGTCTCAGAATCATGTCAGGCTGAGGATGATGACACTAACCAGTCTGTCTCTTCTATAGAAGAGGACTTTGTCACAGCTTTTGAACATCTGGAAGAGGAAGAGACAGGTTACTCCCTACATTTTAATTACTGTGTCTATGTCAATAAACCACTCAACCTTTACAAATGAATGGTTTGCTACTACATATACAGTGGGGCAAAAAAGTATTTAGTCAGCCACTGATTGTGCAAGTTCTCCTACTTAGAAAGATGAGAGAGGTCTGTGATTTTCATCATAGGTACACTTCTACTATGAGAGACAAAATGAGGAAACCAAATGCAGGAAATCACATTGTAGGATTTATAAAGAATTTAATTATCATTATCATTAGAAAATAAGTATTTATAAAAGTTCAACTCAATACATAACCTTGTTGACAGAGGTCAAACGTTTCCTGTAAGTCTTCACCAGGTTTGCACACACTGTAGCTGGTATTTTGGCCCATTCCTCCATGCAGATCTCCTCTAGAGCAGTGATGTTTTGGGGCAACACGGACTTTCAACTCCATCCACAAATTTTCTATGGGGTTGAGGTCTGGAGACTGGCTAGGCCACTCCAGGACCTTGAAATGCTTTTTACGGAGCCACCCCTTCGATGCCCGAGCGGTGTGTTTGGGATCATTGTCATGCTGGAAGACCCAGCCACGTTTCATTTTCAGTGCTCTCACTGATGGAAGGAGGTTTTGGCTAAAAATCTCACGATACATGGCCCCGTTCATTCTTCCCTTAACACGGATCAGTCGTCCTGTGCCCTTTGCAGAAAAACAACCCCCAAGCATGAGGTTTCCACCCCCATGCTTCACAGTAGATAGGGTGGTTCTTGGGATGGCAACTCTGCATTCCTTCTTCATCCAAACACGGCGAGTTGAGTTTTTACCAAAAAGTTCTATTTTGGTTTCATCTGACCACATGATATTCTCCCAATCCTCTTATGGATCATCCATATGCTCTCTGGCAAACTTCAGACAGGCCTGGACATGTACTGGCTTAAGCAGGGGGGCACGCCTGGCACTGCAGGATCTGAGTCTCTCTCGGCATAGTGTGTTACTGATGGTAGCCTTTGTTACTTTGGTCCCAGCTCTGTCAGGTCATTCATCAGGTCCCTCCGTGTAGTTCTGGGATTTTTGCTCACCGTTCTCATGATCATTTTGACCCCATGGGATGAGATCTTGTGTGGGGTCCCAGATTGAGGGAGATTATCAATGGTCTTGTATGTATTACATTTTCTTACAATTGCTCCCACAGTTGATTTATTCACACCAACCTGCATGTCTATTGTAGATTCACTCTTCCCAGCCTGGTGCAGGTCTACAATTGTCTTCCTGGTGTCCTTCGACAGCTCTTTGGTCTTGGCCATGGTTGAGTTTGGAGTCTGACTGTTTGAGGCTGTGGACAGGTTTCTATTATATAGATAACGAGGTCAAACAGGTGCCAATATACCAGCTACAGTGTGTGTAAACCTGGTGAAGACTTACAGGAAACAGATGCCAACAAATATTATGTATTCAGTTGAACTTTTGTTATTGACCAAATACTTAATTTCTACCATAATTTACAATTAAATTCTTTAAAAATCTTACAATGTGAATTCCTGGATTTTGTTTTCTTATAAATTTTCCGTTGCATAAAAAGCATTCCTTTTTTTATTTCTGAAGTGTAAACAATGCAAAACAATGCACATTTTCTTGAATACGTTTTTAAACAAAAAACCCTTAGCCCCCTGAAATGAAAATAAATGACTAGAAACAGAGGATTAAAATTGTAAACAAAATGTTCTTTTGTAGCTTCACCATATATTAAATAACCAAGACTAAATAGTCCTTCTAAAAGAATAAAAATTCAAAATAATGTGTATTTGTATAAAATAGAATCTTTAGTCCCCTGCAATTAAAAGAAATTAGGAGAACAGAAGATGTGCATCTCTGAGCATGCTTCATTCAGCTCATCAATGCACATTGTCACAATTGAGTTACACCCCTAGTTTTTATGCCATCCTGACACACGCCCTTTGCCTCGTTTATGAGGGCTTGGGACTGTCACTAGGAGTTCACCCCTAGCTGCTGGGATTTATCATGGTGCATCACGTTGCAAGCCCCACCTGATATCGTTTTCAGTAGCTGCCTCTAAACACCAAGCCACTGAGGCTGTACTCTGAAAGCCCATGTATGGTCATTAAACAATAGGTTTCATCAAGAGTTTGATGATGGCCAAAAATCAAGCCTGGAAAGGCAATTGAATGCAGAACAGTGAAGAAAGCATGTAGAGAAACTTCAGCACCTAAGAGCACTTCTGTTCAGCAGCAGTGCTCCAAACACGCTTCGTTCTCCCTCGCTGATTTTTGATACTTGGATAATAATTTGTATGATTATTGGCAAACATCAGTCATGAGTGAGATGCAGGCATCTGTAATCAAGGGAGAGAAAAGCGTGCTCAGTGTTCGCCAATTGGAATCACTGCTGGCAGTGCAGGTCTGAGTCGGGGGCATGTGAGTTACTGAAAAAGTCTGACGAACACTTGGATATTCATTTCAACTTTCAAATCAATTGAAAACGTTGCTTGTTTCCTTTGCAATCCTGTGCTTCTCAGCACAGATGCGCTCATTTTGAGCAGCAGCAGAGAACAACAACAATGACACTGTGTTTAATCATTTCATGATCTCCAGAACCATTGGACAATCGATCTGTAAACAGTGTTCGATATCAATACTATATGTTGTATATCAATAATATACACTGACTGATCACTTTGTTAGGTACACCTCCTTGTTGCTATACTTACTGTCCATTTTATCAGTTCCACTTACTATATAGAAACACTTTGTAGTGCTACAATTACAGATTGTAGTCCATCTGTTACTCTGTTCTCTAATGGTCAGGACCATCACAGATCAGGTACCGTTTGGGTGGTGAATCATTTTTGCCACTGCAATGATGCTGATGTGGTGCTCATGTGTTAGTGTGTGTTTTGCTGGTAGAGTTGGACCAGAAGCAGTGCTACTGGAGATTTTAAACACTGTATTCAATCAATGTGCACTCTATAAGACTCTCTGTTGTTGCATAGTTTGTATTAGTCATCCTCTAATCCTTCATCATTGCTCACAGGATGTTGGTGGCTGGACATTTTTGGTTGGTGGACTATTTTCAGTCCAGGATTGACACTGGAGTGTTTAAAAACTCCAGTAGCACTGCTGTGTCTGATCCACTCATACAAACACAACTGGTTTTGGCCACAGTTGTTTTCAGGTTGTTTGCATTGCTACTTGTATACCACTTTGGCGTAAATACTGTAAAAGCTTGGAACACTTTTGATAAAGGTTTGTCTCATTTTGCAGCTCTATATAGTAAACGGACCCAGAGAGATGTCGCCTCCCAAACTCTGCCCTCCCATTTTAAAGTTTTACCTGGCTCGCGCATCATCATTAGTTCTGGCTCCAAGAAATCTGTGAACAAACAGAAGTCTATGGCTGATGTATCAGGGCCAGCACAGAAGCCACCAGAAGCATGGTCTAGATGCACAGATGAGTGGAACCCATCCACACCAAGTAGCCTACCAAAAGGACAGGTAATGGCCACTTCATTTACAGAGTCTGATGAGTCTGACTGCTCCAGCCCAAGCCCCATTATTTTCTTGGATGAAGTTGGATATCAGAAGAGTCTGAAGGCAAAGCTTGACATTCCCAAGATCCCCGTTCTTAAAGATGGAGTAGAAGACTCTGACTCAGAGATTAGTGAGTTTTTTGATAGTTTTGATCAGTTTGATGATTTGGACCAGTCTTTGGATTCAGCCAGCAAGGTGCCAAAAGAGCAAGGCCAGAAAAAGAAACAGTCTGACAGTTCGGTTACTAAATACGCTTCTAAGGGAGGCTCATCGGCAATGAACCCTCACAAGTTTGACCACAGGACTCTTCCAGCCAACATCAAGAAACCCACTCCACTTAAGCCAGGATCTCCTTACAGTGTACACTCTGATGCTCCCGATTCTCCACGGCCAGTAAGGACGTCTGGTGAGGAGAACTTGGGACTTTTCAGTCCGGTCCACTCATCAGCATTTAGTCCTCTGGGAGAAGCAGCTTTAGAGTGTTTTTGGAAAGTAGAAGGAGATGTTTCAGAACTGCGCAAGCCGCACGATCTCTGCTCGCTATATAAGACCTATGCAGATTTTGCAAACAATCTGTCTAAAGAAATTCTGGGAAGTGTTTGTGGGTACTCCTCTCCTGTTGACTTTAACATTAATAAAAACCTGAGCTGTGTGTGCCATAAAGAATTCAAAAACACTAATGGACATCTTATGAAACTGGCAGATATTCAGGAGACAGTAACCATTGCCAAATCGCATTCCCAGTCTCTAAAAGATGGGATACAGAAGTTTGCCACAGACTTGGTTGAAAGAAGCATAGGCAGTGCCTTGAGAGATTTACAGAAAGGAGTGTCTTCCTGCACTACAACACTTTGTCAATTAGCTGCAAGGCTCACCTCGTCAGTGTTCCAAATGGCCTTCCACGAGATCGGAATGCGCCACGCATATGTATTAAAGGAGCGTGCCATCAATGGATTAGCTGCTTTCCTTGTTAGAGAAGCAGTTTCTGGAGCTCTGAAAGAATTCCTGTTTGTGAAGAAGCAGATTTTCAACAACACAGTCGCCAGATTTGCAGCTGATCTTGCAGAGGAATTAATATTTGAGGGAATTATGGAGGTTTGCCAGTTTTCATATCCTACTACTCCCCTTACCCCAAAGGACTGGTCGTTTGAGCAAGAAGAGGAAGTGGTTTGTTCTTACGCTTCAGATCTTTCAGAGTCAGTTCTCCAAGAAGCGTTCATAGAACTTTCTCAAGCCGACGTGACTTTCACAACCCAGGCAGCCATAAGTGTGTCACTGGACAATATCTGCTACGTCAGCGCTGAGGACACATCACAGACCACAAAAATTTGCAATGCCCAGTCAAGCTACCGGGAATCTCGGCCACTTGTACAGACTGGAGCCGAAGAAGAAGAGGATGACTGCACTGTGAAGAAAGCCTTGTACTGTGTATCAGGTATGGCCAGTTGTGTGCCCGTCCCTGAAGCTGGTAAAGCCATCTCTTATCTGCATACTCCGGAGGAAATGTGTCAGTATAAGTCCAGCATTAGTTACACGTGCCAGAGCAGCCCGAAAAGAAGCATTTGTTCCCATGGAAGAACAGTAACTTCCACCTCAAACGCGGCCAATGCAACAGTGACTGAGTCAGTACTAGGTGTTCCCAAATTTCCTAGTGTCTGCAGCAGTTATGGAAATGATACAACTCCAAAGGCTTTTGAAAAACCTCCAGTTGGAAAAGGGCTTCAGAATGTGTCTGGGGCTATGGTTGAGACTATTATGAGTGAGGCATTTGATATTACCGCAAGTAAAATGAAGAAAAAGGTTGAGGATTGTGCTGATTTCTTAAGCAAGACTATTGGGGGTAGAATTGCCACATGTAGTGGTATTGCAAAATCACAGGATGTGGCATGTCAGAGTTCACCACCTTATGACTGTGTATCACAAAAAATGTTTTTTAGCCCGAAAGGAAGCTTGGCTGAGCCTTCATTGTGTTTCTCTCAGCCCCAGTTGTCCTTGGGTTCAATGAACACTGATAAAGGAAGTTGTCATTTAGCGTCAAGAAGTATGCGCTCGGTCAGTAAATTCACTCCAGGTGCCCATTCTGCCATGATAAAGGATACCTTAGAAGTGCCCGGTTTTGATGGCGCAGTTTGTGAAGGCAGGAAAGAGGAGATGCTTAGCAGCAACCCTGGAGCAAAATGCAGTGGAACCCCTGGCACTCCCCCATCGACTCCGCAACAGCCGTCAGAAATATCTTGCGAGAAAAAGATCAAACAGTTTTCGAAGACACTCAAAGGTAAGCTTGCGAAAGAATTTTCCCCTGCGACGCCCCCACCCACGCCACGCTATGAGCCCATTTCAAGTTCTAAGGAAGAGGCCTCTGTTTCAGAGAACAATGAATTCATGCTGAACCTTATGAGGTCCCTCTCTGAAGAAGCTGTCAATCATGAAGATGACGATGAAGACCAGGAAGATGACATTAACTGTGCAGACCACCAGGCAGAACCAAGTCCCACTGCGTGTAATAAAACTATAGAGACAGGGGCGCTGTGTTATGCAGAGCGTTTGGCGTGTCACATTGTTTCCATGGCAACTGAAATGGACACTTTAAACACTTGCAAGGAAGTAAGAAAGCCAGAGCATGACAAACGCACCGGCACCATTGCGTTACACAGAGCCCAGTTCTCAGAACAAACCTTGAATTCGTTGTGGACCTATGCTGGAGAAATTGCTGGGGAAGTCATCAGTGATGTAAAACGGATGATCAGTACCAGCCATTGTCACCACAAGACAGTGAAAAGGGCATCTGTTAAATCAGATAAGCATCATGGTGGGCAGCAAAAAGAGTCTCGATTTATCAGCATGACTAATCAGTGGTCCAATGACCTTTTTACTTCAGTTCTCAACCCTCAGAGTGAAACTTCACATAGAATATCAGTCCAGATCCCGAGCTGTAATAGTGCCGCCGATGAGTATGCTGGATATGTTATCAAAGTGCTAAGGAAAGACGGAGGGAATCGGGAACTTATCTTGGATCAGTATGCCAGTCAGTTGGCATACAGGTCTATCAAATCAGGCCTGGCTCACGCTGCACAGAAAATAAAACACAAGTCCCCATTAAGACTTCACTCATCTCGGCATTTATGCTACGAAGGTAGCTGCAGTGTGTCTAGGATTCCACCGCCTGTGCCCTCCCTTCCCGTTTCTCCCCAAGGACAAGAAGGATCCTCTGGTGAACCCATGCCGTGCGTTTGTCCCGAGGCTGGAAGCGTGAGTAGGAATAGCTACAGTGAACTTGTGAACTTTGCAGAGTCCCTGGCCTATAATATTACATGTGATGTAACAAGAAAGTTAAGAATGTCAACAGTTAGGCTCCCCAAATCCCTTACTGACTCTTGTCTTTACCGGAAATCAAACGTCGAGGACATGGCCGAAAATTTAATCAAATCTGCATTTTCATGTTCAGTGCTACCGTATGGCGAGAAAAACAGGCAGTACCACAGCACCAGCAGTTTGAACGATGGCAGCTACAACAACGGAGTTATGCAAGTTATCGAGCATTATGCCAGGAAGATTGTTGACGACACTTTGGAAATGACTCTGGAATCTGCAGGTCATCAGACGGCAGAAGAGAGGAATTCCTTCACTGAGAAGCTGTCGGAAGCAGACAAGGCTTGCCAGTACTGTCAAAGAGATTCGTTTGTCAGCAAAAATGGTCACCTTAAATACCATGGAATGCAAAAGAGGATGCGGCAAGACCCGAACACAATGGTGGGATTTGAAATTCCCGAAATCCACATAGATTTGGACAAAAAAGCAGTTTTTGCTGAAGAAATGGTGTCTGCTGCAATGGAGAAAGCCAGGAAGGAACACAGCAGTACTAGCTTAAATGCAGACAGTGGGATTGGTCACGATGGTGCAAGCTTTGCAGAAAGTCTTACCACAGAGATTATGACGTCTGCATTGTCCAACGTCTGCCAAACCATCAACCTAAGGTAATGAAAATCATTTGTTGACTAGTTTTGCTTTCGTAAGAACTTGCATTTGAACATCTGTGGTTCATCAGTTACTCAACCATTGTGGGTCTCTTGGTCCTTAATATTTCATGTTATGATAATAGTAATGGATTTACATTTAAATGATGGATGTCACTAGCTCTAAGTTTTAATGTGTTTGATTGGTACCTTCAGACTCAGCTTATAAATAGTAGGTGTATTAAGTGACTATTAAAAAAACAATTTCCAGCCAAGCCAACACTTGTGGATTTTTCATCACAAACTTGATATGTTGTCAGTAGAAAAACTTTACGTAGTTTAAAACTTTATAGGGAGTTTTGGCAACATGGACATAATGGTGGGACTGTGGTAGCCTAGTGGGTAAGGTACTGGACTATGGACCACAAGGTCCAGGGTTCAAATCCCACCTCTGCCAAGCTGCCACTGTTGGGTCCTTGAGCAAGGCCCTTAACTCACAATGGCTTGGATTGTAAGACTGTACCAATTGTAAGTCGCTCTGGATAAGGGCATCTGCTAAATGCTGTAAATGTAAATGTCATACAGTGGTGCTTGAAAGTTTGTGAACCCTTTAGAGGTTTCTATATTTCTGCATATATATGACCTAAAAAGTAATGTGATTTCATTTTTTAAGTCCCTAAAGTAGATAAAGAGAACCCAATTAAATAAACATACTAATATGTTATGCTTGATTACTTATTTCTTGAGAATATGAACCAATATTACATATCTGTGACTGGCAAAAGTATGTGAACCTCTAGCTGAATTTCGCCAGGTGTGTTCAGTAAATGGAATGACCATTGGGTGCGAGTAGGCAGACAGTTGTATTTAAATAGTCTTTCAAAGTCTGATCTTTACAGCATGTTTGTGGAAGTGTATCAAGGTACGAACAAAGGAGATTTCTGAGGACCTCAGAGACAGAGTTGTTGATGCTCATCAGGCTGGGAAGGTTACAAAACCATCTCTAAATAGTTTGGATGCCACCAATCCACAGTCATACAGATTGTGTACAAAGGGAGGAAATGAAAGACCATTGTTTCCCTCCCCTGTAGTGAACATCCAACAAAGATCATTCCAAGAGCAAGGAGAGTAATAGCTCACAAGGACACAGAGGAACCAATGGTAACTTCTATACAACTAAAGGCCTCTCTCACATTAGTTACTGTTAATGTTCATGAGTCCACTATCTGGAGAAGACTGAACAATGCGGTGCATGGCAGGGTTTCAAGGAGAAAGTCTGACAAGTGTAGACAAGCCTGAAGGTGAATGGAAAAGGGTTTTCTGGATTGATGAGTCCAAAATAGAACTTTCTGGTTTATTTGTGAAGCATTATGTCTGCAGCATTCCAGCATAATAACCTTATGTCATGTGTGAAACATGATGATGGTAGTATCACTATGATGGTTTGGCCCTATTTTGCTACTTCTTGGCCAGGAAGGCCTGCCATCCTGCCATCATACCAGCAATTTCTAAAGGAAAATGCCAGATCATCTGTTTGTGAAATAAATCAAGAGAGTGTGTCATGCAGCGTGACAGCACATCTCATTCTATAACCAAAATGGTTAAAGAAGGCTAAAATGAATGTTTTGGAATGACCAAGTCCTGACCATAATCCAATAATGTTGTAGAAGCAGTTCATGTGAATAAACTCACACACATCCCAGAGCTGAAGCTGTCCTGTACAGTAGGATTGGTTAAAATTCCTCCAAGCCAATGTGCAGGACTGCTCAACAGTTGCTGGAAACATTTAGTTGCAGTTACTGCTGAACAAGGGGGTCACACTAGATACTGAAAGCATAACTTCACATGCACTTGCCAATCACCTATATGTAATGTTAGATCATTTTTCCCAATAAATAAATGATACAAATAAAATTTATCTAATTTGTATGAGTCATCTTTATCAAGTTTAGGACGTTTTAGGAAATCTGGTGATGTTTTGGTCATATTTATGCAGAAATGTAGAAAATGCTAAAGGGTTCACAAATTTACAAGCAACATTGCACAGTAGGGGCCAAAAGTCTGAGACCAGAAGTGAAAATGTTTGTTTTGCTGTTTTGTTTTGGTTTCTAATATTATGTTTTTCATTATAATTGTATCGGCATCACAATTTGAGTGAAAGTTGAATGTTTAAAAGCAAGTACAAGTAAGTACTGGGCGAACAACGAAAAGTGAAAATGTGTTAAGAACCGAATTTGACGAGTTTCGAGGTGGTCTAAAACCAAGGTACCATTGTGTAAGATTTGGAATGAAACATATTGCTTTAAATTAAAATTGTAAATAATATACATTCAAAATCGAAGCATTTATACATGCAGTCTATGACCTTTGCCCTGTATTGTGGCTCTTTATCCAACATTTTAAGATCTTTTAGTATTGTCAATTTTAGTATTTGTGTTTTTCTTGTTCATGTATATTTCTTTTGCAGCACACCTGGGAGAGAGAGTGCCAACGTGACAGAGTCGACGGTCAGCCAGCAGCTCAATCTGAGTGTAGGAGATGACAGTCTTGGTAGCTGGTCCAATCTGAGCTTTGAGGAAGACCACCCAGATGAAAGTAGTAGCTTCCATCACCTAAGTGACAGGTAAAATGATGTACAGATTTGTGTATTTTTCTGTTACTATAGTTTTGGTGATAACTAATAGGTCTAGTAAATAAATTTTGATTTACTAACTCACCTCACTGACGCACTCTTTTTCTCAATTCTGATCACATTTGTTTCACATGTTCACTGTTCACATTTGGCTGGTAAGCAGAGTGAAGAACTGAATGCATACTGTATTTGGTAACATTGTAAGCAAGAAGGTGGAGTTTTGGGTCTTAATGGATGTGTTCAGGAGCTATGTCACTAAACATTGAGCATACAGATTGGCAACAAATGCTTCATTAACTGCAATTCATTACTAAAGTCCCTTTTTGGGTCCCTTTTTGAGTCTTGGTCCTCCCAAGGTTTCTTCCTAGAACTAGGGAGTTTTTCCTTGCCACTGTCGCCCTAGGCTTGCTCAATTTGGGATTAGACGTAGTTATTAGGAGATAATCTAAACTTGTAAAGTTGCTTTGAGACAATGCTCCATTGTAAAAAGTGCTATATAAATAAATGAAAATAAGTACACGGTACTTATACAAATCATAATGTGTATTTGTGAAAGTCTGTCATGTAACGTTGACCTGTTATGAAATGAGCACTTCAGATGTAGGCTTTTTCTCGGTATCCTCTGTCCAGTTGAGACTTTGATAGCTTGCAGCTGCCACCTTTGTCTGTTGTTCTGAAGAGAAGCCATCCAGATGGGATTTGATCAAATTTCAAACACATCTCAAATAGAGAACAGTTTAAAGAAGCAGCTGACTTTACAGCCATTAAACACTGCTATAATGAAAGAGCTTTATTTCCGTTGCCAATTTGCATGCGCATCATTGGTGTCGTAATTGCTTGCAATCTTAAGTATATTTAAATGTCAATTAAGCAGTAACATATGTGAGAGAGTGCTATATCTTGAGATATTGGCACTGGTGTACTGCTGCTGTAGATCAGTGCCAATATCTGCCAATAGCACTCCCTCGAGTGAATTATTGCGATTATACCACAGTTCCATTATCAGCATTTATTCTTAGATTTTACACCGCCCAAGGAGGTTGGGTCCATTTTTGAGTCTTGGTCCTCCCAAGGTTTCTTCCTATAACACTCAGGGAGTTTTTCCTTGCCACTGTCGCCCTAGGCTTGCTCAATTTGGGATTGGACGTAGTTATTAGGAGATAATCTAAACTTGTAAAGTTGCTTTGAGACAATGCTCCATTGTAAAAAGTGCTATATAAATAGATCTGACTTGACTTGACTTGACTTAGATTTTAAGATAAATAGGACAGAAGGAAAACGATTTGCTTATCATCTTCCATGAGGTAAATTAGTTCCATTCTCTCAAGCACCCTGCTGGTAAAACATCATCAGACTAAGCCATGCAGTCAAAATAGTAGAGGAACATCATTTCCCAATAACTGTTTATTATACAGACAATGAACACAAATATATCAATTGATAAGTTACAATTTATTAAAAAGAAAGTTTATTTACATTCAGCAAATAAAATGGGTCCGATTTATAAGGCAGGCTGTCACTGAGAAACACTGTTCTACCAGCGGAAGAAAATTTGAGTGTGGTCCCATTGTTAACAAGTGTCTAGAATCCAGTTATAATTTCCATTACATGAATAGTGATTATAAATTTGGAAGATGTTGCTAATAATGTTAATATTATCAGTCAGAAATGTGAAATGAGGGCTATACAGCATCAGCAGCTTTGCTGGATTAAGAGCTATACTTGATAGTTAAATGAATGAACCTCCGATCAGCCGTGGAAGTTTTTGAAGGTGCTGAGTTTACAGCAAACAACGTCCTTGTGGGTGTTGTGAAGGAAATAAGAAAGAATGGAGATGACAGAATCAGTGAGGCTGCTGATGCTGTATAGTTTCCTCTCCTGTTATATTTCTGACTGACATAAAAGTGAACAAATGATATAAAAATGATGTAGAAGCTGATTAATTTCATTTTCGTCCCATCCAAGGCTTGCTAGCACTTGCTCTCTGTGTTCTTTGGGGATAGCCCCCATGGTCCTAACCATGCAGGAATGCAGGAATCAGACTTTTTAAAAGCATATCCTGGTATTACATAATTGTAGTTCAGTCTGTCATCTTAATCACTCTTCTCAGGAAAAGCCTGAAGTATTCCTCATTTTTCTTGTATTTATATGATGATCTCATTAGCAATTAAGTTTTAAAAGCTTTGCAGTTGTGTTCTTTGTGATTTATAGTGAGTGGGAGTGTTTCTTTTGTGTCATTCTGACTCATGAATATTTCCTGGTATTATCTTGTTGGGAAAATCTGAGGTTATCATAAATTTGACCCCAGTCATGCCCACAAATATGGCAATAAGTCGCATGCCAATATTGCACCCAGAAATGTTTTAGGAATCACTGGGAGCATCCATATAAGGCCAACTTTAAAATTATGCTTTGAGATGTTTTGAGAATCCAGAGTCTGGTCTTATACATTAACTCACATAGGTCTTGGAATGGATTAGTTTTACCCAAGTTTTTATGCAGTCTTTTACAGGTGATTTTCTCTTTTTCTTCCACCTCCTCCCCTGATAACTGCAGACAAAGCTGTTTTTTTTTTTTATTGGACAAATATTTGATTATTGTCAGTCAATATGCAATATTTAGCACCTTCAGAATCTTTTTGTTTTCTTCTTTTTGTAAAGGTTTACATGGTTACACTGGGAGAGCAATAGCAGGAGAAATAAAAAATAATTCTTAAGTGAAGGTGAACCTGTGGGTCAGGACAATTAAAGTTATAATGTCTTACTTTTAAAGTGATACTACAATATCATACATGTTTTAGTGTTCTAGAAATAAAAACATTGTACCATAAACAGGTAAATTATGTATTAAATGAATATGTCTAGTACAAATGATTGAGTGGTATTCTTAATTTCCAAACTGCTAATATACAATACAGCAGACACACATCTTAATGTAATATAAAGTAATAATAAAGGACATTTCCTTTGCAGTTGATGATATAATAACCAGAGGTGTATATTAATGCAGGATTGGATATAGTGGTACCTCGGTTCTCGGCCATCTTGGAGCTCATCAAATTCGGTTCTTGACAAGAAAAAATTGTCTCAGTTCCCACAGTTTGCTCGGTACTCTGAGCACTTGCTTAAATTTGTATGAGTCAAGCAATGCAACTCGTTTCAGCCGAAACTGATTCAGTGATTCAGATTCACAATAACCCTTCCTTAGTGAAGATCAGCATTGTTTCTATCATGCTTTTTTGTATTTCTACATCTACAGTACAGTATTCTTAGTGCACACAAGTCCCCATGGGTCCTAACCATGTTCTTATAACAGCCAACCAAAAGGAAACCAACTGAACTGAATGCTCCAGAACACAGGCTGCAGTCAGCATTAGCAGCTATGCTAACACTCTGAGTTCACCAGTAAAGTGTTTTGCTTTTACATTTCACTTTCAATCTATTACTCACTAAATTACATGAGATTTTTTAATACTGTATTATAAAATAAGCTTTGTGTTAATGATTTTGGCCAACCGTGGGTTAATGTGAGTGTTTTAAACAATAAGGTAGGCTCCACTATTATACAGCATAGACTATATTAAACTCATCAGGTTGTAATACATGCATGGTACTTATGATGGATTTATCAGAATGTATCCCTATCGTAAATCAGGGAGCATTAATGTGTATAATGCCTTATACAGTATGAATTTTCTGGGGGTTTGAAACAGATTAATTCAGTTTACATTATTCCTTATGGGAAATTTTGCTCAGTACTCATTGTTTTTGCTTCTCAACAAGCCTTCTAGAATGAATTAACGACGAGAACCGAGATACCACTGTATGTACTTTACACAATATATATTTAGTTTTTGTGTAATATACACAAACACTCTCACTAGCCACTTCATTTGGTACACCAATTTAACTGTACATTAATGCAGCTATCTAAGCAGCCAATCACATGGCAGAAACTCCATGTATTTAGGCATGTAGATATGGTCAAGATGATGTGCTGAAGTTCAATCCGAGTATCAGAATAGGGAAGATAGGTGATTTAAGGGTTAATGAATGTGGCATGATTGTTGGTGATGGACAGGTTTGTGTGAGAATTTCAGAAACCGCTGATGTGATCTGATGTGAAAGTCTATATATAGCCATATATAGGGTTTAGTGAGGGGTCTGAAAAAGAGAAAATATCCAGAGGTCAGAGGAGAATGGCCTGACTGGCTTGAGCTGATAGAAAGGCAACAGTAACTCAAACAACCACTTGTTACAATTAAGATATGCAGAAGAGCATCTTTGAATGTTCAACACGTCAAACTTGGAGCAGATGGGCTACAGCAGCAGAAGACAACACCAAGTGCCACTCCTGTCAGCTAAGAACAGGCAACTGAGGCTACAATTCACACAGGCTCACCAAAATTGGACAGTAGAAGTTTGGAAAAACATTGTCTGGTTTGATGAGTGTTGATTTCTGCTGGGACATTTGGATAGTAGGGTCAGAATTTGACAATTTGACATAATTTTCTTGGCACTGTTTGCGTCCCTTAATACCAATTGAGAATCGTTTAAATGCCACAGCCTATCTGAGTATCGTTGCTGACCATGTCCATTTATTTATGACCATGGTGTACCCATCATCTGATGGCTACTTCCAAAAGAATAATGCGCCATGTCAAAAAGCTCAGACCATCTCACACTGGTTTCTGGGACATGACACTGAGTTCACTGTACTCAAATGGCTTCTACAATCACCAGATCTTGTAGGGCCAGTAGTTCACCTTTGGGATGTAGAACGAAAGAGTAGCATCATGGATGTGCAGCTGACAAATCTGCAACTGTGTGATGTTTGTCTTGTAAATATGGAGCAAAATCTCTACGGAATGTTTCCAGCACCTTGCTGAATCTATGCTGCAAAGAATTAAGGCAATTCTGAAGGCAAAAGGGGTCCAACCCGGTACTAGCAAGGTGTACCTAATGATGTGGCTGGTGAGTGTGACTAAAAAACATTTACTTTACTATTATAGTTTTCAAAAGTAAAACACTGCTTTTACTTATATTTCCCCAGACTTATTGGTTGCTCTCTAAAATTCACGTTACGGACATTTAATATTGGATACAAATATGTGAGACTGTGGTGGCCTAGTGGTGATGGTACTGGACTATGGACCAGAAGGTCCAGGGTCAAAACCCACCTCTTCCAGGCTGCCACTGTTTGGTCCTTAACCCACAATCGCCTGGATTCTAAGATTGTATCAATTGCAAGTCGCTCTAGATAAGGGCGTCCGCTAAATGACATAAATTTATTTCTGTTCTGATACATGCGTTTTATCATAGAGATGCGTAAGAATGATTCCTGTCGTCAGTACTATTGTCAGAATCTAATCCAAACTATCAATAGGGCTTTAGTAAAACTTTGCTCTGGGGAAACTATTACTCATTTTTACCAAGGAGTGCTTTTTGTGTTTTTGTACTCACACACACACACAGTATTGTAATTGCTTATTAAATAGAATGCCCTGTACAATATCTATAGCCATGGGCATTTTGAGGTTATTATTTCATCTGTGGATTAGGGTTTGAAACGTTCCTACTTGAGTCATTATTATCTTTTTACTATGATGGGTGTTTTTAAATGACCTTCTTGGCCTGAGGAGCTATGAAATAAGCAGTCATAAGAAAATGGTTATTTTGGACAATGGAAACCCTGTGAAGGTATCAAAATATTTGCGAAAGGTGTGGTTGTGAGCAGTTGTTCTGCTTAGGGCAGCGTCTATAGATGTTACACAGCATCATGGATCATACTGTTCCAAAAATGTATGATGTCATTTGTTCTCAAGAAAAGTGAATATAGCTAATGTAGTTAATAATAGTTTTTGTTCTGAAGGATTTCATTAAACTGAGTGTGGCGATAGAACTCTTTTATTTGGTAGTCTCTTTTGCCCGTACTAAAATTTTCAGGGTGTTCTCAAGGTGGGTATTGGAGGCGCACAGTGACATGACATTGACTTGGTAGTGTGTGTGCTTGCCCAGTGTTGAGTGCTCCTCTTTTCTTCTACAGCAGTAATGGGAACAGCAGTAGCTGGAGCAGTCTGGGGTTAGAGGGCGAGGTATATGAAGAGCATTTGTCCTTCTCTCCTTCAGACAGGTTGGTCCAGAGCAGGAAGTGGAGAATAGTCAGCTTGGGCTTTCTGTAATCTCTGCATGATGTCAGAGCTTTTTATCACCAAGTGTTGAAAGCGTGTCTGTGTGACTGTGGCAGCTTGTAGAGACAAACCCTGGAACACAACAGCTCTCATTTGGTCTCCATCTTGTGGGTTTAACCAATTGAAGTAGTACACTGAAGTGTGTGTGTGTGTGTGTGTGTGTGTGTGTGTCAGTGAGAGAGTGTGTGAGTGAGTGTATATGCAGTGTTGGGTGAAATAATGGCTGGGGGTTAATTCGCTCTGTCAGTTCTTTAGAAGTCTCAACTCTGAAGAAAGAGCAATCTGTCTATGCTGTCTGCTGCATGTCTGACTTATGGGATGCTCTTCTGGCCCCTGGATTTCATAACGATTCTGTTCCACTGGGAAAATGACTCAGATGTTCAAAGGGCAGCAAAGACCATTGTATGATCATATAGCTCACTGAACAGAGAAAAATGATCTTGAAGGACTTTTACTGTTAATTGTTTGTTGAAATAATTTAAACAAGTAACATTTAAATTGAAAGACTGAAGAAAGCGTTGACACAGTCATCATTCAGTTCCTCAGATTTGATTGCATGATACACAAACACTGCAAAAACATTTACAGTCGGGAAAATCTGCTATTGTTTAATACAATTTCACTTTGTCTTTTAAATTGTGACAGTGACCCAAATCTGTTGATGTTATTAGACTAGAAATATGACTGGTATTTATGTTACTGCTTATCGTGAGCCCTGGAATTATTGGTCCCCTTGGTAAAGATGGGTGGAAAAGCAATGAAACTGAGACTTGATAATATTTGATGAGATTGGAGAATACTGAGTAAAGAATCTAGGGTCCTAGATCCTCTCTTATGGACTCTCTTCTTCAGGGACTGAATTGTGTCTTAAGAAAGAACATTTTCTTAAATGTGTGCTTTTCTTAACTTCATTCTTATGAAGAAAAATGAACAAAAATTGGTTATTCTTCAAATAATGTACCGTATTTTTCGGGTTATAAGGCGCAATATCAACGGTCGGCTGCTAACGGGTATATTTTCATACATAAAGC